>MNCI01031946.1:1469345-1538100 GCA_015680685.1 Gnetum montanum | reverse complement strand
AGTCCTTATAATACCTACTTGTAACAAATAAAATTTTATGAAAACATTTGAGCACAACTCCGCAAATCTACTCCTAATTTTCCCCAGAAAAAGAGATAGTTCCACAAGAAAACTAGAAATAGAGCAAGATTCGATGGAAATAGACAGAAAAGAAAGCAGATTTGTGTGGACCTCAAATATTTAAACAAGGTAAAATGACACGAGTAAACACTTCACAATAAAGCTATTCCAAATTTAATATCTATGAATTGTTCAAACTTCCAAGGCTCAAATAAGCAATATCTTCAAGACAATCCTACTATGCTACCAAAAATTGCTACATAAACTACCACATACCAGACTCCATTTTGGCTAGATAATAGATGTCAACGATTTCATTCAACAAAACCTTCAAAAGCCTTGACAATTTTTGATTGAAATACCATGAAAATTCACTTTAAAGATAAAAACAAGCTATTCTGGTCCCATCAAAATACCAAAGATTTTCTGAACCCTCTTGACTACTGAATTGTTCGACGGCATTACTACAAGCAGAGGCTCTCTTACAACAATCCTAATAGCAGTTCCTATACGTTGCACAATAAGAAAATTTACTACTAAAATGCTCTTATGGATTTTAAACACAAGCATTTCTATGGATAAATTTNAATAATTTAAACAAAATAAAAAATAAAAAACATAACTCACAGAACTATGACAAAGAGGTTGAAATCTTTCCTTTAGCAAGCCATCTTACAAGCAATCTTCTTTACAAATATTCCAAGTGTGAGTCTCCAAGTGAGAGCTCCCAAAAGTGTTCTAAAAATGAGACATTTTTATCCTTCCTCCTTGATCCTTGAAGCCTTTTTATAGGGTTCAAAGGTAGGTAGGGAAGTTACAAAATATCTTGGGTGGTTTAACCACCATAGAGACAAAAAGGCTATAGTTGACAAGTGTCCCATGTAGTTTCCATGTGTCTTCATGTAGTTGCCAAGTGTCTTCATTCAGTTGCCAAGTGGTCACCATGGAGATAAACAAGTTGTAGGTGACAAGTGGCCTTTGTGATGGTTACAACCACCATTGACAAATGTTCAATTCACATAGGACTTTGCACAAATTCCCTTTTAAATAATAAAATATTTATTGTTATTTACATCATAGTAGTAGAGATCATAGTAGTGGAGATAATAACCATGGATTTGATGCATGGGTTGATATATAAATATATGTATGCGTATACAACCGAATGCATAAGTGGAGTTGTACTCTCACATTTCAATTTGTGGCACCCCGAATGTAATCCCAATTATATCAAGGTCGATTCCATCTTCATCTTCTCTACACTTTATTATTATTTATTTATTTCTAAACCCACATACTGGTAAATTGCTATTCAGATAATAAGTAACGGTTGCAAGAATGACGGGAATAATTAGCTGGTTCATTTCCTCCTCTGCACGAAACCCATAGAAATAGACACATATGTGAACTACCACCGTGAGAGGAGGTTCTACCACAGCCGATGGTTTTAGTGGAGGGTTTCGGAGCTACTGGGAACGTGAGGGTCGTGACATGTAAATCCTTTCATTTTTGCATTCATAGGTCCAGTGGCCAGATTGGAAACATTTTTGGCATTTCTGAGCGGCACCTTGAACCCCAAAGCTGATCACGATCTACCAAAACTGCTCACTGCAATGGAGGTGCCTCTTCGCATCCAAATACGCGGCACAATTGGCCAATACTTGAACCAAATTTGTAGTGCCGCATTTTATTTTCAGAAAACAAACACTAGTAAAGTAGCCTATAATGAGAAAAACTACACTGAAACCCTAAACCTGGGAGGGGAAAACTTGTACAGCTTGCCACGCAGTGAGAAAATGACAAGGCTGACCTCAGTATTGCACAGAATGGAGAGTTTGTATGCCCTTTTTCAACAGTCCATTTGGGCGCTTTGAGAAAGTCACCTGCTGCTACCACTGTTAAAAGTTACCGTCGTTGCCATGCCCTTAATGAAACTTGTGGCCATTACTAAAAACCTTTGTGCCTTCTTAGCATCCCTGCTATTTTGTGGTTTTTGTCTGGTGGCGATTTTGTGTAGGGTTTCGTAAATGGAAATGCGGCCAGTAGGCTCATTCTCCTTCTCTTCTTTCTGTTCATGATCGAATTTTCCAGATACTATGTGCTACTGGAGTATCTATGATTTCTATTTTTTTTGCATCTAGTGAAAATAGCCGTAGATAGCAATGCTGTCATAATTTCCAACCATAGAGGTTTGCTCAAGTTGCAGGCCATGATTGATCTTATTTGCATTTTTGGAGAGACTGGAGACATGATTAATTTTTCCTTGTAGAATGTAGCTGTAAATGTCGCTCCATGTGTGTTCTGCATTTATTGAATTTTTGGGACCAGATTCTTGGTAGGATGCCCTTGTCTTGTTGGCTATTCAGACAGTAGATGAAGCAAGAATCTCCAATGGACTCATAGGAAGAGGAGTAGATCTTATTAATTCTTTTAATATGGCACCATAGTCCAACTAATACTCTGCTTGAATACATATGCATGCCATGAGTTTTACAGCTAGTTCAGGATACGCACCTACTGCACTCTTCAAACATTTTCCATACAGTTCAATGAGTTTGTTGTTCATTAAAACATCAACCTTGAATTCACTATTAACGATCTGATTACTTAAACAATCTCGTTGAGTACCAGTTGTTCCAAATGTTCCTGTCAGTTGATATCATTTCAAATGTTGTGATAAATATTCCTAAATATGGCCTTAACACAATGTGTATCAACCTCATGAAATTTTTGAGGGCATTTCATAGGCCAAACCATATAACTCTTAATTCCAAGGCATCATTTGGTTTCTACAAGTTGCATTACATTCATTACCTTCCCATACCTTATGGAGGTTAACTAAACCCACTTCTTGACTTGTACATCAATACATGTTTGTAGATCCAATGAATACTTCTTTGGCACTAAAATAGCTGGTAGAAGATTGTCATGAACTCTGAACAATTGATCATTTGTCTTAAACAAAACTGTATTTTCTAGTGAATCAATTAGAGAAAAACCTTTCAAACTACCAACCCAACACCTCTGAAAAGTCTTCATCTAATAAAATATTGGCAATTTTTAAATCAGGGTGAACGTCAATTATATGATTAGCTTCATAACCTCACAAATCCTGCTCCATTAAATGGCCAAAATGTGCCAACAGCGGGGTAGGAGGATCATATGGGGGATATGAAGGTTGAGGCAATGTTAGTGTAGTAGGGGGAACATGAATTACAAATGGGTTCTTTGGTGTTTCATAGTTATTATCTACGTAGATGGTGTTAATTTTGTATGGCTCTTCTTTAGTGTTTAGGGGATCTTTATATATGTCCATGGACTGGTTTTGTGGTTTGATCGGGTTGGCCTCATCAAAAGTGATCTCACCTCCATCAATCATTCGTTGAATGTCTTGTGTCAAGGTGAAAAAATAGTCAGTGCCATGCCCATTACATTGGTGGTACTCACAAAAATGGTCTAGTCTAAAGCCTCTTGGAACTGGCGGCTCATCTAGTATTTCCAAGCATGGGTTCTCAACCAATTCACAGAATCGATCGTGTCTTTGAATTGCCACAGAGGACAATTGTTTATGTTTCATTAGCCCAGCCTTCAAGAGTTGGTCAAATAATTGTGAAGGTTTCAAGGGCAATGGTGTGTATTGAGAGGGGTCTCTCCTCTCAAAGTTTCTCGCATGACCCAGTGTAGCATTTTGTGATGTGGATGGTCCAAGTGTAGTAGCGAGAGTAGGTCTAGTATAGCTAGTAGGGACAGTAGGTGGTTTACCTTATTGTCTCATACTTTTTTGTTGAGTTTTTTCTACTACTGCTACTATTGCCTTAGCCTTTTCTTTATTTTTTTTAGTGTGTTGATTTTTAAAGGCTAAGTAAGCAAGGTCATGGCTATTTTGGGTTGCCTCTTCTATGTTCTTTATTTCCATGAAAGCTTGTCTTAGAGTGCATGCATTCAAATAGTACAGTTTAGATTTCACGAAATCATTTACAGCTCCCTTTAGGATGGTGAGTAAGAATGTTTCAGGGATTGGTTCATGAAGTTAGATTAGTGTAGCACTCCATCTCTGAATAAATTTTTGTACAAGTTCAAGCGGTGCTTGTTTGACCTGTATCAGACTGTCCAAGGTTGCTTCAGGTTTTAGGTTGTATTTAAACCTGGTAACGAACTGATGTAAGAGATCCTCCAAAGAGGATATGGAGTTACGAGGCAAGGCTTGGTACCAGTCTCATGCTCTGCTAGTGAGGGACATGGTGAAACACGTAAGATTGCATGGGACCATGCCTAAAGAAATAAACATTATAGTCTAAACGTGACCAGATGGGCGTTGGGGTCTCCTTCCTCGTTATATTTGGTTAGTTGAGGCAAAGAAACTCCTTTGGGTATGGTCAATGGTGGTACCAAAGAGCTAATAGGATTGTCTTAGTAAAATTCTAATACTTTAAGCTCTTCATTGTTGGCCGTTTTGAGGCATCTTACCTCATCAGTGAGTTCTTGCATCATCTTTTTAGCTTCAACCCAATCTTGGGTGCTAGGTGAAATTGCAGGTTGATTATGTTATGTAGTGTGGAAGTTAGATTGTTGTGCGGTGGGTGGGAAAGAAGAAAGTTGAGTGGTTGGAGGTTGCGCTTGTGGAATATTCATGGTAGGTGCTACCAAGGGTGGCATACTGTAAGGAAAGGGTTGTTGTTGCTGTTGCTATTGTACTTGAGGGATGTTCATGAGTGGAATTGTAGGAGGTGGTATGTTGTAATGAGGGGGTTGATGCGGTTGCATGCCACTCACAGCCTACTGTCCAGTCATGATTTGTGAGGGAATACCCTGAACTTGTTGAATTGAAGTGGTGAAGGGTGTTCCTTGGGTTTGAATTCATGGTATATAGTGAGCAGATGTAGAAGCAGGTATCACAGACGGCATCCCAATCACTTGGGATGGGAAGGTCACTCCTACATTAGTTTGAGGGATGTGTTGTTGGGGTTGTGCTTGTAAGAGAGGGGGTAATGTGGTGACGGGAGGAATAGTGGGGATGGGTATATTAAATTGAGTATCGGTCACGGGGAGAGTGGGAATAAGAGTAGATGCTTCCTGTTGAGGCACATGTGCTTGAGTGGTTTTAAATAAATGGAGGGACATAGTCTCCCCTATGAAAGGGTGAAATAACGGGTTCGCATAAGTATGCAGACTGAGAGTATGGTATGAATCCTCGTGTTCGGATTGAGCCGCAAAGTCATCCTCCTCTTCTACTTGAGGATTTACTATGGACTGGTCCAGAGACTGACTCCTTACTAGGAGGAGCTGTGAGATGAGCTCAAAGTAGTACTCTGGAAGAGGGATGATGTCATATGGGGAGGGGATGAACTCATGTCCTCCCTTATGAATCAGTTCATACTATTTCTTAGCCTCTAGTTCAGTTTGATCTACTACCAAACTGACTTAGATCTTTACACATATAAAATTATACTGTTCTTATGTTATGACATTAAATGATGGATTCTTCCCTTGCAGTTTGAGAGATTAGCGAGACCCCCCCTAGGGGTTGACCTCACTGTGGATCCCTATGGGTTGCATGATGGGTATCGACATTATAGTGGGGCCAATGATATCTGAAGTGGGCTTGGTTGAAACATTGGTATTGGTAGTATTCATGATGAAAAGGTCCTAAGTGTAACAAGGTAGATGGGAGATAGTGTCAGCGTGTACAGGTGAAAATTTGGCCAAGTAAGAAATGAGTATACTTGTTGGCGTACACCCTCAGCATGCAGGCTTGTCTACAAAGCGTACACCCTCAGCGTGCAGGATTATCTACACAGTGTACACCCTCAGCGTGCAAGCTTGTCTACACAGCATACACCCTTAGCATGTAGGCTTGTCTACATAACATACACCCTCAGCATGCAGGCGTGTCTACATAGCGTACACCCTCAGCGTACAAGCTTGTCTACATAGCATACACCTAAGTCTGGCAGTGTGCATACTGAGTGGACAACATGTAGATTGGACAACATGCAGATAGGCTAGGCAGCGTATACACGCTGAGATTGCTATAGATATGGTTCAAAATCAAATCTATGCTGACAGAGTGTAAATCTAAGAAAACAAACTGTAGATCCAAGATCACAAGGAGTGGATTTATGAGATGGACTAACAGATCTGAAGAGATCTACGGTGTAGCAGAGTAGATTTAAGCAACGAGAGGCCCTCCTTCTAGCGCCATTTTCTGTACTATCTAAGATTGTCGGTGCGAGGCTAGAATGGAATGGACACCAAGAGATCTATAGATGGGCACAGAAGATCCTACCTTCACTTGAGGACGAACTGGAACTAACAAAGGTAGAGTACCTTGGGTAGTTCGCATGCAGATCAGACAAGGATTTTCCCAAACATATGCCAATATGCAATACACTGGGTTATTTGTAAATAGTGTAATAAATGTAAACCATAGCATAAATGTGCAAGAATATAAGCAAAAAGGTAAACAAGAATGAATGAAAACTATAACAAATCTTGACCAGAAATGAAGCAACTTTATTGCAAAATGGAGATTACAATGCACCGGTTTGAACGTAGTTGTGGATCTGACACAAGGCGGATGAAGAGCCCTGGTGGATGCAGAGGAATGATGGTATGCTGGTTTGGACTGCAGGCACAATGTGAAGGCTGTATGGTCAATGCGTAGGGTAGAAGTCCAGCGTACAGGATTAGTGTCCTAGATTTCCTTAGTGTCCCAGGTTTCCATTTTTTTTGTCTCCATTTGTAAAAAATTGCAGCCCCTGATCTAGTGAAAAATTGGGGTTTTTATGAGATCTTGGGCATTAGATTTTGATCTAGAAGGGTATGAGTGGCCGTGGATGAGAAAATTTTATGTTGGATGACATGTGGCTATGTTGCCCGAGTGTAAAGAATGTTACAATTATACAGCTTGCTGCATGCCAGCATGTACATGCTAGGCATGTGAATCCAGCGTACAGACTTGACCAAAACAAAAGAATTAAACTTTACAAACAGACACTACTGTTACAACCGAAAATCTTGAACTTGGCCCTTGGATTTGGGCTCTGGTGTCATGAGAATGCTGCCTGTGGATTTTCAGCTCATTTGGATTGGATCTGACATGGTTTTGGAAGGCTTCAACTGGTGTACACTATGCTGCATGTTGGGCGTACACGCTGGGCATGCAGGTCAGTGTGCAGGTTGCCTAAATTACTTGATCAACCTTGCTTTTGGTTGTGCATGCTAGGCATGCATGCTGGATGTGTAGAGTATGTATGCTTAGTGTATAGGTCATGCTCATGGGTTTTGGTCATGCTAGGAAGCATCATGACTTAGCTCAATTCTTGTCTGAAAGTGTTAGGTCCAAATTTTTGTGGTGTTTCAATGTAATCATGAAAAGCTTTAGAATTTGACCACAAGTTGTCAATTTATAAGTAAAGACCACGAATTGTAGTTCAATCATAATATTCTTAGATTATATTTTCTCTCTATTTATGGTAACCACAACCATGGCCAACTCATGTTGTAGTAACATAACTCATGGTACAGTAACCACAACTTGTGTTGTAATACCATAATTCATGATAAATAAATTTTTCAAACTTTCATAAAGTTTAATCAATTTTTGAAACCTTAGGGAATGTCACACTTCTTCATAAATACTTTCATGGCATGTCTAGGTCTCTCATTTTAAACAATGAGATTCACTTATTGGGTTCTACCTTTAAAAAACTAATGCAATGCTTAGGATTATAATAAAAATTAGTCATATAATATCACCCCTAAGTAAATGGAAAAGAAAAGGTAATCAAGAGTGAGATTACACAAATATTAACTAGATTTCAAGGGGTGTTAGACCCTAAAAATAAATTCATAATAAGTTTAAAAAAAATATTCAAAGTACATCATAGGCTTAACACTAAGTAGAATATACCCAAAAAAATATGAAAAAAAAACTTTTTTCCCAATTACAGCAATGTCTTCTGAAGTTTATAATTTTATAGTTAATATTTTTGAAAAATTAAAGAGAGGATAACTAGTAATTACTTGAGATAATGATCATCATCTAACCCCATTTACATCACATTCGAAATTTCTACTTGAACTTAAAATAGCAAAGATATTTGAGGTAGAAATAGAAAGTTATGATAATATATTAGCATCTAGAAGAATATAAGATTTGGTGGCATATAATCTCCATCACCATTAATTTACCACTTAATATTAACCTTAAATCAATAACCATTAGCTATAGTATACTTCTCAACATAAGTTTTGATCTTTAAGTTAACAATGATTTTATCAAATAAAGATATAGTTATTTAATTACATATTTATCTAGATTGATCAATCCTTCCTATAGTATAAGTAAAAAAAATTCATAGATGATTTTATTTTCTATAATTTATTTGGCATCATTTGATCATTCTTATCATTAGTAACAACTTTATTTTTCATATCTTTAACTTCACTTATTTTCTACCATTAACTTCATACCTTTTTTCTTTTTCCTAGCATCATTTTTCTTCAGTAGAAAAACACAAGCATTAAATAAATGTATTTTAAGGTGATAAAATTTGCAATAATTAGGAAGATTTTAACATGTAATTGACTTAAGTCTTCTCATATGCTTGTAACACCAACTCCTTTTTATGGTTAAGAAGATTGATTTTAACAAAAAAAAATATTGATAACAATTAAATGCTAAAGAATTAGATTCTACATGCTTCATAGGATCAAGAATATTAACAATTTTCTAGTCAACTTTCTAAAAAGTCAATAGAAGATTAAATAGCTCAACAAAACGTGGAACTTTAGAATATTCTTTAGGTTTGGTGTTGATGGGACGTGATATCGCATGGGCCATGATATCGTGTCTTCCCCTACGATATCGCATACGCAATATCACAGTGCACTGTCATATCTATAAATAAGAGGCGGCTCTCCCTTGTTCTCATTCTAGGCCTAGACTATAGTGAAACTTTGGTAGTTTGATCCCTCCAGAGATGGAATATTTTCTATGTGCCCACAATAGGAGCTCCAAAGTGAACTAATCTTTATTTGAGCAAATATTGTACCTGAACACATGTTTGTGTACGGTAATAAAGACGAACTTCTTGGATAAACCTTGCAGTGCATGGAATAGGCTAATTAGGACTTTATTTACTGTTATTTACTATTTATCATTTTAATGCTTTATTAGTTCATTAAATCTCTCTCAACCCTTCTCTCCTAGTTAAGTGCCTCAGTATGACCACTTCGAGCATGTGCGTTATGCTTGGTGATCCCAACAACGATTAGTGTTTGATAACCAAGGTTGCATTGGTTCAAGGTGTGAATGGTAAGTGGGAATGGATACTAATGCTAGGTTAATTAAGGCTTAGTTCATGAGTTAAACTTAGTTAATTAGTCTCTTTACTCTTCCCCTTATCAGCATAGGAGATAAAACCAAAAAGACATAAAAATCATATACCTCAGACTGACTTAACCATATCGTGACAAATACAAGTAAGTCTAGGAAGACAATGAATAATTAACCTTAAGTGTTCCATGAGGTGTGTAGGCACTTAGTCTATGGAGTTCGACCGGATCGCATGTGTAATGCTCATATTTGTATGGTTGAGTGTAGAGGTACCTCACCACTCATCATAGGCACCGTTGTGGGGGACTAAGTGTTTGTGCACTAAATAGAACATAGGAAATTACTCACATCGTTGGGAGCTTAAACAAACATTAGGGTTAATTAAACAAAAAATTATATAATGGTTAAATAGCACAACCATAAGACACAATGTCTTCTTCTTCTTCTCACAAGAGCATTACACCACCTAGGGATCATACTAGAAACAGTCGGTAGTCAACCTAATATCACGAGAAATGTATCAAGCTTGGAACCTACCCCAACTTAAGAAGAGCAACATTCAACTAGAGCTAGTAGACCATTCCATCACCATTCCCTTGGGATTGGTGGAGGACATCGTTACCACTGTGTGTGGTTGGTCATACCCAACTGATTTCCTGGTGATAGAAGTCAACAGCAATGAAGGAAACTTCCCAATTATAATGGGAAGGGCATAGCTAAGTACAATAGATGCATGCCTAGGAATTCATGATCTTTCCTTGGAAATATCTAAGGTAAACATTTATGGAAATATTGATAAGAAGAAAGTTCCATGCATCACATACAGTAACTCATCGAGTGATGACATGGAGGAATGCTCCACATCTCCTCCATGCAATAGGTGTGCCCTTGAAAATTTGAGACAAAGATGCATGTATGTTGCAAACACAAAACAAGTGGATAGCTCGTTGTTGATAGCTAATTGAAAGAGCAACCCACCAACATGCATGGAACGAATTGGGGGAACAACTCATGCCCACAACGAAGGCATAGATACATTGGAATATGAGCGTCATTGACTTCCATCCCTTAATCTAAGAACATCAATTGGGAGAAGTTTGAAACTTCTAAGAAATTCAAATAGACATTTATTATTTCAAATATCTCCCTTTCCATTCAGTCATGGGGGAGATGGCCACATATGCTAATCATTTGGGGCCCTCAGTTCTTTTTATGTTTTTTGTTTTACACATTTTTGTTTTACACGTTTTTCTTACACATTTTTGTTTTACAACATTTTTTTACACATTTTTGTTTTACAAATTTCTTTAAAATTTTTTTTTACAACATCGTTCATACCTTTTCATTTTGTGTGTGTGTGTGTGTGTGTGACTTATCCATCTTGTAAGTTTTTCACCAAATAAGCATTCTTAATGATGGTATGAACTTTGTTTTCTATTGATTTCTAATGTTTGGTTTTTACCTTTAAGTCATGATTTTGATGCTAACGTATGGTTCTTTTGATATACCAGGCAATGACTCCATGTCATCCACACATCCACAAAGTTCTATGGTCTCTCTCGGCTTGGAAATGTATAGACCCTTTCTAAATAAGAACTATAACGAATCGGTGAATGGGAATTTCTCAAACTAAGGAAGGACTCAAGGATTGAAAAGGGTGTGACTTCAAGGGAACTTAATGCATTTGTGTTGGCTATTCTCTTGGGTGCTTGGATGTTTTCTTCTTGAGTTTTCTTACTATTTTGATGTTACCCCATTATCGGGAAGCTAAGTTAATAAAAATAACAAGGTCTTTGCATGGTGTGGTTCTCACACATAAACATATAAAACAAAAAAAATGAGAAACAATATGAGAATTAAAAGCACACCCCTTAGACAAAATAATCATTTGGGATACAAGCACTAGTTATGGAACTAAAATAAAAATGTTTCCTCTAGCTAAGGCCCTTCTCGCTTCCCATTCTCTTCTCCTTCATTTCATTGGAATGGTGGTGGCTCTTGGGTGATAGCATTCTTGTTACTTCAAGAGGATGGATTTCCCGAATGCAGTAATGCGAAGTCACTGAAAGTGGTTTGTTTGAGGCTAGACTTGGAATGGGATCTGCTAAGTCACATTAATCATGAACTACATAAGGGGCTATACACCACCTTGTTCTTGGGACTCCATTCCATTCTCTTCTCTCCATCATTCTGTCCATTATTCACCTCATTGCCGGTTGTATCATGAGTGTATATTTTGGTGGATGCATTGTTTTTTTTTTGGTAAATTCTTGTGCTTAAGACTTTAACTCTTATTCCCAATGACATTCCTAGAGTGTACGGACTCTTTGAATGTGGGTTTGTCAGGGAATTAAGGGCATGAGCCTGCTTTGGGGAGGACCCACTAACATTCCTATTTGGTGCATCAGTTAAATTCTTTCCCTTAACATCTTTTTGCAATCTATATTATTTTTTTCATTTCCACCTTGACATCCATTTCATCAATGTTATAGTTGTCTCTTTTTCTTAATCTTTCTTGTTCTTTATTATTTTTCCATTCTATCACTACCAGAGGTTCGCTCTTAGTCATGGGGGTCCAGACCCAAATTTTTTCAATTTTCTCCTAACCCCTACACCTTCAGTAGTCATCATTATTATATCTCTAGATCTACATCATCCATACCACAACCCATCTAATGGACCTTTCACCGAAGCAAGATATCAATTACATTATGATTCATTTACCCTTGCTAATATAAAGACTATGTTGTGTGTGTAGATGGAAATCATGCAACAATGGATTGGATTTGGAATGAACACTTGGAATGGAGTAGTGCTGGAAGCAGCTATGCAAGGAGAAAGACCGATGATGTGCTTACGGATGAACAACGAAAGGTGCAATCTTGGCATTGGTAGCAGCAAAACTTCTTTCTCTCTCTCTTTCTTAGCTTCCAAATGAGGCCTAATGTCAAATGTAATAAGGTGTTCACTCTTGTTTTCATGAACACCAATTTTTTCTTGTCTTTTAATGATGATCCGTTCACATGTCATCAAATTAGTTTCATTTGAGTCAATAATCCCATACCATCCCTATATTTTGTAAGGAACTCGAGGATGAGTTTTTATTCAATCATAGGGGTATGATGGGACATGATATCGCATGGGCCATGATATCGCATCCACCGCAATATCGCATCCCCCGCGATATTGTGTCTTCCCCTACAATATTGCATACACGATATTGCAATGCACCGCCATATCTATAAATAAGAGGCGGCTCTCCCTTGTTTCTCATTCTAGGCCTAGACCATAGTGAAACTATAGTAGTTTTATCCCTCTAGGGATAGAATATGTCCCATGTGCCTGCAGTAGGAGCTCCAAAGTGAACAAATCTTTATTTGAGCAAATATTGTACTTGAACACATGTTTGTGTATGGTAATAAAGATGAACTTCTTGGATAAACCTTGCAGTGCATGGAATAGGATAATTAGGACTTTATTTATTGTTATTTACCATTTATCATTTTAATGCTTTATTAGTTCATTATATCTCTCTCAACCCTTCTCTCCTAGTTAAGTGCCTCAGTACGACTGCTTTGAGCACGTGCGTTACACTTGGTGATCCCAGCAACGATTAGCGTTTGGTAACCAAGGTTGCATTGGTTCAGGGTGTGAACGGTAAGTGAGAATGGATACTGATACTAGGTTAATTAAGGATTAGTTAGCTAGTTAAAGTTAGTTAATTAGTCTCTTTACTCTTCACCTTATCAGCATAGGAGATAAAACTGAAAAGACATAAAAATCATATACCTCGGACTGACTTAACCATACCATGAAAAATACAAGTCTGGGAAGACAATGAATAATTAACCTTAAGTGTTCCATGAGGCATGTAGGCACTTAGTCTATGGAGTTCAACCGAAAGATGTGTGTAATGCTCGTATTCATATGGTTGAGTGTAGGGGTACCTCGCCACTCATCAAGTATCAAAATGTGAAGTCCATTTATGAATGATCAACACTACATACCTATGTATAAATGATCATATATCTAAGGCACATGACACCATGGAAGCATTACCTAGCTTAGCAAGTAGAAATAAACAAAAATAATGCCTAGGATAAAGGACTTGAATGTTATGTTTTTATATCTCATCATTTAACTATGAAGAAAATATTTGATTAAAAGGTAGGTATTAGTATATATAGGGACAATTGAAACACAACTTCATGATACCATTTAGGCATATCACTTAACTTGAAAACATCCTATAGAATACTCTACCTATAAAATTGTGTATGATAAGATACAAAAACTACCAATTCAAGCTAAGATTCACACATTGATAAGTATTTCTAATCTTAATCTTATCTTAAATCTAGCCAAAAGGAAAGGACTAATGAATCTTAACCTTATCAAATAAAAAAATAATGATAGAGTTAATGCACATCAAGATCCATAAAATATAATCTAAACAAAGGTAGAATAGAAATATTCAATACATACAACTAAAATAGGGGGATAAGGTATAATATCATAGTATTAATCATATGCCTAAATACACTAAGTTTTAAAAACAAAAGGAGAATCTTATATTATCCATTTTATTTAAAAGGCATGTGCTCTAGAAATCAATAATCATTTCATAATTAAATCACAAAAGTCTTAATGCTTAGGACATGTGACATCATAATGCTTATAATTTAAGGAATGATTTACCATAAGCATTATGAAACTTAAATATTCAAGTGCATAGTATAAACAAAAATCCACATTGAAGTGCATATAAGATAAATCTCATAATCATAACATAAATTGTAATGTTAGAAGCATGAATAATGAAATCCATTAGTACATCATTCTCAATGAACCATGTCCATGGATACATAAAATCTTAAAGAAACTAAATATAAAGATAATAAAAGAATTTAATTGATCAAGGTTCCAACACCACTAAGCTCCTAGCTCCGACCACCTAAATCTACACAAAAACATGCAAGAAGGATTAAAAACCTATTAGTAGAGTCAATGACCTTGGTGCACCTAGATCAAGCTATAGGAAAATGCCACATTCTACACCCAAAATACCATCTCAAGATCCATGAAAATAGAATTCATAATTAATTCCAAAACAATGATGTCTCAATGAATGTTAAGAAAATAGATAAACTATGACTGCACTATAAATTAACCATCCTCAAGGACTAGTTGGTTGATAAAGATCTCACCTATATTGGATGCTATTAGTGATCCTCCTCAAGGATTGGTTGACCAATCCTTCCATAATTTTGGATGAAATCAACTTTAGAAATAACCCTTATGGTTTATGAAACCAAATAATTAGTCATATGAACAATCATAAGTGATGTGAGTAGGCCCTAATGGTGTACTAGCCCTACCCCACAACACCCCCCCCCCCCCAAACAATGATTTTCCATGATCATGATCCAAGAAAAATCACATGTGTTATGGGTAAGTATGGTAGACAACCACACCCTTCATAATATTTTCCCATTAATGGATAATCTAGGTCATTAGGGTTATAATCATAGGTTTGTGGCTCATGTATTATAGGCCAAAATAGACTTCCCATTATGCCTACTCATTAATCTTGACAAGTCCATAATAATAATTTTAAAATGCTAAAGAAACATGAATCGATATATCATAGATTATGATGTTTTGGAGGATGGAATGAAAATTGATGACTACAAGTTGACCATGACTCATGGTCTATTATGGGAGAAAAACCATGACTCATGATCTAGTTATGATAAAATTCATGATGCTAGCATAAACTAGGATACTCATCAGTGATCATTTTTGCCTAACCACAATTTGTGATCAAGTCATGATTTAGACCATGACCTCACCATGAGTCATGGTGAATACCAAAACTCAAGAAAATATGCACCTTAGAATAGGTTTTACATTCCTATGAAATCATAATCCATGGTTCAATTACAATTGGATATTATAAACCATGGCCTCTACCAACACCTTCATCATAGGTCATGGTAAGCATACCATGAGTCATTTGTTAGAAAATGCCACCAACAATGCATCAAAAAAACATAAGAAAATTGGGGGTTAGCATGGAATCAAAATTATAATTTTAGAAGAAGTGTTATAGGAGTTATGAAAATAAACATCTACATATACAAGGGATTACAATAGTCAAGAAATAACACATCAAGTTCATAAATGAGATATCAAAGCTACTAATAATAAGATCAGATTTGTTGAAGCACCAAAAAAATACCAAGAATCACCAATGAAAGTTATTGATCAAAAGAAAAAGAGTCAAATAATACCACATAATTCTAGTTTTATACATAATCCTAAGGTTTCCAAGTCATCATTGAATCAATTGCTCATAATAATCATTCCAATTGGTAAATTTCTCAAAAATTAGAAAAGTTTATTAAGAGTCCACTAAATTTTAGGAAATGCAAGTCCACTTTATAAAAGAAATAGAATAATTCTTAGGAAAAGTTTATAAAAGGTTGTATTTTTCAATGAAAAATATCAAACTTCCTACATGTGCGACCATTCAAGCAATGTATTCTTAGTGATAACATCAAGCAATCAGTAAATTTCAAATATCTATTCAAAATGCTAAATAAAATCATATTTTATAAAAATATAATATGATTTTCCAAAAGTAATATTTAAACAAGAATAATTATTAAAATAAATTTACATTTTATTAAAAATAAAGTTTAAATAAAAATTATTAAAGATTTCAAGATTTTATAAATGATGATGCATAAATAAAATATTTATGAAAATGTTATGATATCAAATCCTTGAGAAGAATAAACAATGAGACATAATGGAAGTCAAATCATAGGGTAATGAAAGATAGATAAATATAAACAAAATATTAGGAAGACAAAATGTTACACTACCACATCACACAAATTGATCCTAGTCAACATTCAACAAATCAAGTCATTCAATGAATCCCTTCATATCAAAACCAACCCATCTAATACTACCCAAGCTAGGTTCACGTTTCAAAATTTCTTCTAGAAATATAGTTGTGGAAGAGGAAATTTTGATTAAAAGAAGAAGTAATAATTTGATCTTCTATTTTTTAATATTTTACTATTTTTCCAATTTTCTTAACTTTTTGTCTCCCTAGGATTTTTTATTTTGATACCATTTGCTATTTCTTTCTACTTTTCCCATTCTTCAAACATTGATATTTTTTCATTTCTTAGTAATTTTATATTTACTTAAGTTATTAATTTAGAAATTTTAGTATTATCCTCTTTTAATTTGATGCACTAATTATCATGGTGAAAAAATGAAAAAAAATCAAGAAATGGAAAATGTAAGATGGCCACATTGTTGTTCAATTGGTGTCATGATGATAGTCTTGAGGATGGTTCAATTCAATGTAATTCAATGAAGGTAGGATTTGGTAAAAACTCTAGATAGACAAGTATGGTAGTCATATTAAATTTGAATTTTTTATGATGGATTAACATAGCTTAATGGATGTGTTAACACATCTGAAATGGTGCACCTATGTCAAGAAACCAATAAAACATTCATATATATACAAATGTTCCTTGTCATGTTTCTCATTCATTTCTCATTTTATGAAATGGATGTTTTTGTCATTGACCTTGTTAGAGCCTTCAAGCATGATAACTCACACCCTCAACATCTAATTACCCTTGCTCTTCCACCATACCAAGAGTCATGCTCTTTTCATGAAGGATATTTGCTATTAAAAATTTAAAAATTTCTTCCTTAGCCAAAAATTAAATACTAATGTATATTTAAAAATTATTTATGAATTAATGAAAATTCAACAACATGAAACACCTTAAATATTTTGAATATCATTTAATGAACCCTTAGGACTTTGACATCTAAATTTTTGAAATTTTAGTCAAAAGGTGTACCACCCCTACTCTAGAAATCCCCTTATCCCTTGGTATGCTTGGGGTTTGAACTTGTGATGTCTTATTGCTAACTAGTTTCTATGCTTGAAACACCACCAATTTCAAGCCACAACACATTGACTACAAATTTGCCTAAGTGTTAGCACAAGGTAAAATTTTTCTAAGTGTTTGGCCCATGATCCCACTATTGGGGCTATGCTCTAGAGCATAACTAGAATAGCATTGAGCATAGAACCAAGTTTGCACAAGTTTCTAATTGTCAACAATGTTCATAGAAATTTTTTTCTAAGTGTCTTGCTACACTTCCATTTCTCCTACTACACTCAAGAGCATAGCAAGCGTAGCAGCACTCTAGTGGCTAGTTTGCATGAGTGTCAAGCTAGAAGTTATCATGCTAGCTTAGAATGGAAGAAACAATTTGGCAGATTTTCTAAGTCCTGAGGCTACCCCTCCTGCTACACTCTAGAGCATAGCTACATAGCAAGAACAAGGACTAAAATTTTTATGAGATTTTTCTAAGTGTCCATGTTATGCTCTATCCCCTCTTGCTATGCTCATGAGTGTAGCAAGCATAGTAGTGCTAGAATTTAGGTTTTTTGCAAAATTTTCCCAACTATTGGGCTACACTCCAAAGAATAGCTAGCATAGCAACACATAATTGCCTCTAAAAGCTTCTAGAGCTTAGCACAAGCCTTCATTCTAGCTCCAGCACTCCTTTGGCAAGCAAGATCAACAATTTGCATTTCTCATACATCCCTTGTTTTTCCCAAATTGTACCTACGCTCAACCCCATTTGAAAGAGGGGAGAGCATGGTCCTAGAGTGTAGCCTCCAAATTGAACTATTTTGCACTATTTGTAGGTACATTACGATATTTTTTGACTTTGGCACATGCAATCTTGGCAACATAGGCATAGTCTAGTAGTCTCTTGGGGTCCATTGGAGCATACCAAAGCATAGCACCTCTTACTCTAGGAGGAGTGTAGCAAAGGTTAGCGTGGCCCCACCTACCCATCATGCCACATGACACTCAATTTTCACTTTACATCAACCCTAACCCTATAAATAACCCCTATGTTTCATATTTTAGGGGTTGCCATTTTTTAAGTAGTTGGTTGGCAAATCAAAAGCATGGTTGGAAAAATCTAAGCATCATTTTGGCATTTGAGATATTTGGAGCACCTTGCACCCCTGAAGAACTTTACACCTTGGCAAAACCTTTGCATTGCAACACACCATAGCTCAAAAGACACCATGGAAACCAACCCAGCACGTGTAGACTTCATGGCAAATGTTAGTTTTCATACCCTAGACACCCTAGAGACTATGACTATGTTGCCTACTACACCTATCTATACACCGCATACCTCCTCACCTCTTTTTGTAAATGCTACACTCCCCATTTGGGGTAGTGCCATTTTCTCTCTCTTAAACTCTACATTTTCAAGCATTTCTAGTAGATTTTTCTTTGACATTTTAGCATTGCACTCACATCTCCTCACCACTTTACATGTTTTTCGCATGTTCGCACCATCATTCTTGCACTAAGAAACCCCACTACACTTAGGCTTAGTTATCCTTGGTACTACTGAAAACACCATTAGAATTCTTAGCATTATTTCACAATGTCAGCACTTGCATTTTGGCTAACCACAACACCCCCGATTGCATCCAATACCCTGGTTGTAGCTAGCAAAGTCTATGTTCGATCAAAAAGACCATCTAGGGCACTCTACCTTTGTTTTCTAGCAAGGCCCTCATGTGGAGGTGGGGTCAAGGTTGTGCACTCACAAACCCCTCGATGTTTCAACCACCAATGTTTTTGATTGCCATAGTTTTTTAGAATTAGGAGGGCCACGACATTTCCTTTTGTGTTTAGTGGTAGTCCCACACATTCTTTGCACCTCCACTAATAGCTTTGAACTAGCATAGATGTGACACCCTTGTGGTTGTCTATGAGGTAGTTGCTGTAGATTGGTCCTAGTTTTCAATTCTCCTAGAACCCCACAAGATGGAAGTTAAAGTGTATTTCGTGCACTTGGACCATAAACTCTATGTGCTTGGAAGAGCATAGCTTGCCCTCAACATGAGAGTGTAGCAAGCGTAGCAACAAAGTTAGACATTTTTCCAATAGCACTCTTAGAGTTAGCTATCATTTTAACATTTCTATACTTGGCCATTTTTAGTAATCATTATACTTAGCTATTTCTTTTCTAGTGTTGCACCTTTTGTATTTTCTCATAGTAGAATGAAGCCCAAAGAGCCTTCAACCTCTACCTCAAGTGTAGTCATTGTTTGACCTATTCAGTGATAATTCACAATTGACATTCCCAGGGCTAAGGGCCCCATCTTTGTGGGAAGGTAATCCCTCAAGATCCATAACCAATCTCCTAAGCACATGATGCTCAACAAAGACAAATATAACTTCCTTTGGGCAAAGTTCTAGGTGGGCATCCCCTTAGACTATCAAGAGATGTATGAAAAGTGAGGGTATGATCTCATACATCACAATGAGAGGTAGTACTTCCTTGCCTCTAACAATCTCATCCCCCTCACTAATACCTTTCAATTGATGCTTGACCAAAAACTCATCCAACTAAGTGGGTCGAATGAGCATGACACAACAATTAACTATGAGGAGCCTCTGTAGGATGGGCAGTTGGAGATTAAGGCTCACTTAGAGAATGATAATCCCTTCTACATCTCTTTCCTACTACTTGCCTCTAATGTTGCTTCCCTACAATCTTATCTACCTACCTTTTTTGAGATAGTAACATCTTCCTTGTCATCACCTAGGCTAAGGCCTATTATGGTAAGCCATCAAGTGTATACGCATCAATGTGTAGGACTGTCTATCACCCTAGCCTTCATGGTCTCAGCATAGTCTATGCAATCCTCTATGTCAACATCTGTGATGTCAACCCAACCCTACGTGCACATGGTATCATTGTCCTAGCCATACATGAGTTAGGCATCATACATCCCACCTATCTCGATGGTGTCCCCTACGATAGCCCAAGCCACAACCACATGATGGGGCCCTACTTCCATGCCCTAGGCACAACACATGCAAAAATAGTATGCATAACAACCTCCATAGTAGTACACTCAATAGGTATTCCACATGGTCACACAACCCATAGTAGGAACATGGATCATGCCAATAGCATAGTGGGCTGCACAACCAATGTAGCCCATTGCACCCACACTGAGCTTAGATCAAGCGTTCTACCTCATTCAAACATTCATTAAAGAGGATAAATGGCTTCAGGCCACCTCTTAGGGTATGGTCCAAGTAATGAAATTCTACTAGGATGATCCTATTAGTCCTATTGTCCCATTTCTAGCCCTGCCTCTTGATGTCCAACTTCCCTAGTTCACAAAATATAACAGTCAAGGGAACCCCAATGTCCATCTAGTGATCTTTCGATCTAAGTGCCTTTTGTTGTAGGTGTACCCACATAAAATAATTTATGTGTTTTCCATATCCCTAACCAATAAGATGCTAGACTAGTGCTACGTGCTTCCCAGGGCCTTCATATCTTCATTGGAGGATTTTCTTAGCCAATTTGTCACTTGCTTCAAGTACAACTTGAAGCCTAAGGTAACCCTAGATCAACTCATGCAAATCAAGCAGGGCCACTTAGAGCCCATTCAAAAGTTCATCTAATAATGAAGCACTACATTTAATGAAATGTATGAGCCTATCATGGAAACCCACATACTGGCCATTTTCAAAGGCACAGTGAATGACTTCATCAAGATGAAGCTATACTACCTTACCCCGCACTCCCTAAGCCAAGCATTTGCTCAAACAAAGAGCATTCAGGATGTAGTAGAAGCCAGTAAGGATTTGACCTATGTGGCCTATAGGAATGCACATGTGAAGAAAGATAAGGAGAAAGGTAAGGCAATAATAATAGTTATAGTGGTGGCCAATGAGGCCAAGCCAAACAATGCTAAATCAACAACCAAGACAACCAAGGCCCCAGCCAACAACAAGGCAACCAACTATGACACTGTGACAACCAACGAACCTGCACCATCAATAGTAATGGGGAAAGCTATCCCAAATCCAAAATTTGAGTGCAACGACTGCTCAATGTATACACCATTTCCCATCATGTTGTCAGAATGTTTGGGTTATCTACTTAATGCTAGGCACATCTAGTACAAGAAAATGTCAAAAGATGCTCACAAGCATTACAACTACCATTGTGAGCTCCTCAAAAATACATCAGTGGCCAGACTTGATGAGCCTCTAGTGCCTAAGCACTTCAGATTGGATCAATTCTACCATTACCATTAATTTCCTAGTCATGACATGGGCTTCTACATGGCTTTACAAGATGACATACAACATATGATTGAATGAGGCAAATTGGTCCTTGATTCAACCAACCTAGTTTTCCCTAAAAATCAATTAATGAAGGTCTACAAAGACCCTCTCAATGTAAGTGGCATAGGCTATGTCATCAATGCCATCAACATTGATGATGATGTAGAAGTAGCATGAAAATCATTTATGGTTCATGTGCCTTTTAACAACATTGGGGCCTTCTCAGCATCAACTAGTTCAAGGATCCCTTTTGTCATTAGAGCACCACCTTGAGTGATCATGACACCCTTTGTAGTTAAGGCTCCATAGCACATTGCAAAAATAGCAACCCATACACCCTTCATCATTAGGGTGCCACAACATGCAGACCCTTCACCAACTCTGGCAGTGGAGACTATAATAGGCCTTACTCACCCAAGGCCTCATCCCAAATACAATAGTAGGTATTTGAGGTGGTAGCCCAGGAGGCCATACAAGTGCCTCATCAACCAAATGATGAGAGAACACATGGCACTAAGTCCACCTAAACATGTCCCCTTATTTTCCATTCCTATGGCCACATCAACCAAAGCTACCACTACAAGTGATCAACAACCGAGCACTAAGGCTCATAGGTAGCAAAGAAAACCAATACCAAATCTCCTTCCCAAGAGATCCATCTCTTGGGTGGCATGAAGGAGATGAAGGCTAGTAAGGCAACTAATAGTGGTAAGAACTTTCTAGATGCATTGACACAAATCAAGCAAGCTCTAAAATAAAAAAAATATAACCTTGAGCCTATATGACTTGGTGATGACCTCCTTCGCTCATCGTGAAGAACTAGTTCATACATTGTCCTCCATTCCTATCAAAGAGGACATCCCAGCAGATGAACAAGCCATCCATGTTGTGATACTTCCTCCTTTGCCTCTAGCATTTCATGATAAGGTAATTAAAGTCAACCCTAAAAAGGTTCAAGTCACTATGCTAATGTTTATAACCATCCACATAGGGAAATGCAAGATTCACAAGGTGCACATTGGTGATAGGGCAACAACTAACATCATCCCTATGATGACCAAAAATGTCAATGGCTAGAAAACTGAGAGGTTTGTAGGTATACAACCTAACCCTGAGTCTATGCAAGGGCTTTTCTAGAAGAGGAGATGGGGTGTCCTAAACAATATTTTTAATCAAATAGGAACTTATGAGGTGTTAAGACAAACATGTGTGAGAGGGCATTATACAATGTTACGTGTGGGCACCAAGGCTAGCTAGGCCAGAGCATAGCAGGGTGTCTTAACTTGAGAATAGTAATGTAAATGTGCAAATATGTATGAAACAATAAGAAAATGCAAGTGCTATGCTAAATACCAAAGAAACATGCTTGGAAAATACAATCGAACTTGAGAACAAAAGTGCATAGCTCCAAATGGGAAAGTGTGACAATTACAAGAAAAGAGATGAGTGGTACGTGGTGTGCAGGTAGGCACAATGGTAGCATAGTAGTGTAGTTAGAGTCTTTGGGGTATCCAACCTATAGAACTAATGATTTTCATAGGGACTGAACCTGTCGGGTTGGCTATTGCTTTGTTTCACAAGTATAGTGGTGAACTTCATACTGGATTATATGTGCCCATTGTCTGACAAGGTCTTAGAATGCACTAAAGTCCTAGGTGTGCTTGAGTGCTCACATGTGAAAGTGTCAAGGATGCTTATAATGTAAAAATTCCCATGCTATCTTGATTTTCCAAACCCTAAAATGATGAACATAGGGGTATTTATAGGGCTAGTATTAGTACAAAATGTAGATTGGGCATCACATGGCATGAGGGTAGATGGGGCTATGCTAGATCCTACTATGCTCCCATGGGAGTAGCAAGTGCTATGCTCTAGAGTACTAGAACAGATCCCTAGAGACTACTAAATTGTGAATACACTACAAAGACTACATGTGCCAAAGTTTGAATGATCGCAATGTACCTGCAAATAGTGCAAAAAATAGTGCAACTTGGAGGCTATGCTCTGAGACTACGTCTTCCCATATTTTGAGTAGGATCAAGCATAGGTACAATTTAGGGGACCAATGGGGCTAAAAATAGATACAAATTATTGATCCTTCTTGCTAGAGGGATGTCAAAGTTAAGACAAAGGTTGATGTTGAGTTTTAGAGGCTTTTGAAGGCTGTTTGAGGCTTTTCTTTAGTGTTACACTAGCTACGCTCTAGAGAGTAATATAACACTTAGTTAAATTTTTCAAAATTTGATGTCTAGAATTGGTTATGCTATCTACACTCTAGAGCATAGTAGAGTGTAGTAGGGAGACTTAGAAAAATTTGATAGAAATTGCAGTTTTCCTTCATGCTATGATGGCTACAATCAAGGGCGTAGTAGGATAGGTAGCCTCAGGTGTTAGAAAATTTGCCAAATTTCTCTTTCATGATGAGCTAGCTTGACAACTTCTTGCTTAACACTTAGGCAAAATTGACCACTGAAAAGTGTGCTACAATGGCAATGCTCTAAAGCATAGCAAAGCATAGCATGCTAGGAGATAGAAAATTTGCCAAACTATTTTGTTCATCCCAAACAATCTTGACAACTTCTGGCTTAGCACTTGGGCAAACTAGCCATGGATGTGTATGCTACACTGGCTACGCTTTGGAGCATATTAGGCAAAGTGAGAGTGTAGCAGAACACTTAGAAAAATTTTTCATGCAACTACTATTGACACTTAGAAAATTTTGCAAAATAGGCCTTAATTCATGCTACGCTGGGAAGCATAGCACCAACACTTAGAGAAATTTTCTAAGTTTTGACACTTAGAGACAAATGTGTAGTTGAAGTGTTGAGGCCCAAAATTGGTGGTGTTTCATTGGCCCCTCTTGGTTGACATCTAGAGGAGTGGCCTAAGAGATGTCAACAAAGAATACAAAACACCATGGTAAACATGACACCAACATTGCTCATCAATGCCCAATTAGACAATGCTTCACCATGATAAAAGTGTTAAGAGAATAAAGTATGGTAGGGAGTAGGTTAAGGAGATGGACTAAGGAATAGTAAGTGGGAAGGATGCCCATTGTGCATGTAGCTGTAGGATGCAGCACTATGATGGCTTATTGCCAAATTTTGATCCCTTCTTGGGGTGTTTGTAAGGGAGTTAGCATATGACTATTGCTTGCCCCTAAAATTTTGACCTCTCATCGTTGATCCAAGGTTAGACTAACTACTAAATGGCAACTTTGCTATTTTTACTTAGGTACTTATTTTGTCCCATTTTTTTGGAACTAGGAGATGTTTGTTATTAGATGGACTACGTGCAACTCAACAAAATGTTTTTATGGGCAACTATGTTGCATCTGTAGGATAGGTATTTCCTCCTTGAGATGAGTTGTGTTACATCTGCTTGGGCTTTAACTAGCCCACAAAGGCTCCCCATGAACAAGTTATGTTATGTCCATCATGGGTTCTATGATTGACTAAAAGAAGGATGTCATGTGCATCGAAGAAGCTTGCATGGAATGTAAGGACATGTAAGGTAAAGGGGTAAATATGAATAGGCTATAGTGGAATAATAGGGATGTGCACTCTTGAATAGCTTGGCGAGTCAAAGTAGACACATCAAAGTAGTGTAGTGACTTGCCACTATGGTGAAATGCATCTTTGAACAACCATCATTGAGGCTTCATCCTATAAATGCAACATAGAGAAAACAAGAAAAACAACCACACCATGTCATATGAGAGTGAACTCTTGTTTGTAAGGGTACTACAAGGGCCACGAGTGTTGTGTCAATTGTAGGTGCATGCAGTGTCTAAAGTAGGAAGGCCAATGTGGGTGTTGGTGGTGGAAAGTTGAAAAAGCTCCAATGGCTACACCAGAAGTGAGCACCCAAGTGGCTGGAGGTGTTGAAGATGCAAGTGCTTAGGACTCCTCACCAAGGACAAGAGCTAGGAAACATAGCAGCACAATAGGAAGCCACGTTATTGGATGCTCTTACAAGCCTAGGTAATGGTGAGGACTAGAGGAAGGTAGTGTTGTGGCTAGGCCATAGTACTACTGGTACATCAACGAGTGATGCTAACGATGAGAGCTCCAACCAAGATGACTAGAAATGGTGGTGGTAGCTCCAAAAGGTCAACAAGATGCCTAAAGGCATCTCCAAAGGATCAGCAAGATGCCAATGGCAATGATGCTACACATGTTCTAGAGGTATTTTTTTGATGATGTGAACTTCATTCTAGAACTACAATGCCCTACCCCACCCTACCTGAGAGGTGTCGAAAGGTGATGAAGGGTTGGAAGTATTCACGATCTCTTGTCCATAGAACTATGTGTGTTGAATTATAGGTGTTGAACTACAAACCCAATTTTAGGTCTTGGTAGACCACACATAATGCTAGTTTAAGGTCCTAGCAGATCATAAGCCTAGTTTAAGATCCTAGCAAATCATGAGGTGCTAGGTTATGGTCCTAGAAAATTGTTGTGTGCTAGTTTAACATCATAATGGATGGTGAATTGCTAGTTCAAGGTCATAGCAGACCATGTTGTAGGTGCCAATTTAATGTCATAGACCAAAGACATACTATGCTAATTTAACATTGTAGCAGATGTTCTGTGCCAGTTTAACGTCATAGCAAATGTTCTGTACTAGTTTAACATCATAGTAGACATTTTGTGCTATTCAACATCGTAGTAGACGTTCTGTGCTTACCTTGCTATGTGTCAAGCAGAATAGGGCTTGAGGTAAAAATGGTTAATTGGGTTGGCAAACACATTGCTATCTAAATCAAAAAGCTTGAATGCTCCATTGTCTTAGGCCTGTATGACCAAAAAAGGCCCTTCAAATTTGTTTGTGGGTTCGCAAATGACCTTGATGACCAGGTCCCCTTTCTTGATCGAGCATTGATGCTGATTATGGTGATGTTTTTGCCATTTCTTTTTCTAACATAATTCAATGTGATCAAGTGTTTGCATGGGCTCTTCCTCTATAGAGTTAGGGTCAATGGTTCTCAACTCATAATTTTGAACCTTACCAATGAAGCTCGAGAGGATCATATGAAGTGATGAAACCTACAATTCAATAGGCAACATTGCTTCCAATCTATACACAAGGCTATATGGCATCTTACCAGTTGTTGTTCTACATGTCATGTGGTAGGCCATAGTGCATAGACTAGTTGTTCATGCCATCATCGTTTTTTGTTGCTAAGAATCTTCTTCAAAAGGTTGATGATGACTTTGTTTGTAGCCTTTGCTTCGCCATTTTCTTGTAGGTAGTATGGTGATGAAAAGGAATGTTTTATGCTAAGGTGTTCATAGAAGGCTTTGGTTTCTACACTACTAAATTGTGGCCTATTATCTATGACTATAGTCATGAGTAGACCGAATCAGGTCACTATGTTATCAAGAATAAATTTTCAAACTTGTTGTGATGTCATCTTCCTAAGAGAAATAGCTTCAATCCACTTGGTAAAGTATTCAGTTGTGGTTATGATGAAGCTATGTCCTACAGACGAATTTGGCATGACAACCCCTATGATGTCCAACCCCCAATGTTGGAATGTCCATGTGTTTTGCATAGTATGTAGTTCATTGGGTGGCATGTGCATTAAGTTGCTATGTCACTAACACATGTCACATGCTCTAACCTTGGAAACACAATCGCACTCCATGTAAGGCCAATAGCAACCTAAGCATCTAATTTTTGCTACCATTACCCTAGGTGCTATGTGGCCTCCACACAATCCCTTATGGACTTGATCAATGATCACTTGTGCTTTGCTACAACTAACGCAAGTTAGGAGTATTCTATCTGATGAGTGGTGAGGTATCCCTATGCTCAACCATACGAATATAAGCATTTCATGCACAATCCAGTTGAATTCCATGGACTAAGTGCTTATGTGCCCTTGTTGAACAAAGATGGGTTAGTTAATTGTTGTCTTCCCAAGCTTACCTATATGTAATGATTGTATGGTTAAGTAAGCTTGAGGCATATGATTTTTATAGCTTTTATGTTTTTATGTCCTATGCTAGTAGAGAAGGAGAGAGGTAACTAAGTGACTAATTTAACTTAACTACTCATTAACTAATCCTAACACTAGCATCCATTCCCATTTACCGTATACATCCTGAACCAGTGCAACACTACTGGGATTACCAAACACTAATCGTTACTGGGTTACCAAGCATTACACACATCCTTGAAGTGGTCATGCTTCTGTAATTTAATGATTTGATTAATTGATCAAAATGAATTGTTGTGCTAATAAAAAAATTGTAAAGTGCATAAAATAAAATAAATGCATAAGAAAATAAAATAAAAGAAATGTGTAAGAAAAAAAATCTCAAGTGCTGCAAGGATGAATCAAAGAGCTCATCTTTATTGCTATACACAAGGTGTGCTCAAGTACACAATGCTTGAATAAAGATCTATCCACACTTAGACCGACTATTGAAGGCATTTGGAAAATACTCTAAGTTTCAAATAGACTATAAGAGTTTCACTACTTGACTACTAAAAGACATCCTCCCAATTGTGTGCCTAGGCACTATATTTATAGACTTGGGAGCAACTACTCCAATAATTAGAGTAACCTCTCTAATAATTAGAATAATTGCTAAAGTAACCACTCTGATAATTAGAATAACTGCTAGACTAACCGCTAGAGTAACCACTCTAATAATTTGAATAACTTTTAAAGTAATCACTAGAGTAACCACTCTAATAATTAGAATAACTACTAGAGTAACTACTCTAATCATACCCCCATGACTAAATGAAAATTCATCTCGAGTTCCTTACAAAATATTGGGAAGGTATGGGATTATTGACTAATTAACAACTGATGGTGGAATGGGATGACAGACTCAACATGCCCAGTGAATGGATCAATAAGCATATTACAACATTATTTTTCATGATCATTATGGTGGACACTCATACATAAATGACATCCAAGCCTTTATTTAGTAGTTGAAGAGAAAAAGAGAGAGAGAAAGAAGATGGAGTGTGTTGTAGCCAATGCCGAGATTGCACCTTCTGTTGTTTATCCATAGCCATGCCACTAAACTTGCTCCTTTTGTAAATACTCCAGTTCTGGTCCATCCTGAGTGCTTCCTCCAAGCCTAGTCCATTTTTTGTATGATTTCCATCTACACACATAGGATAGTCACAAATGAGCAAGGATAGATAATCCACAATGTAGTTAATACCTTAGCTCGATATGAAGCGCATTGGCTAAGTTGTGGTTATCGTAGAAACTAGTTTGGAGATTTATCATTGGCAACTACCTAAGGTGTAGGGGTTAGGAAATTAGTAAAATGGAAAAAATTAAAAAATTTATGCTAGGGCCCCATGACTAAGAGCGAACCTCCAGTAGCTATAAGATGGAAAAATATGAGGAACAAGAAATATGAAAAATACCAATGGAAATGCCAATAAAATGGATTTCATGGATGGGGATGAAACAAGAAATGATTTATTGTAGGAAATTTTTAAGGGAAAGAAGTTAAAAATTGCACCAAAAAGAAATGCTAGTGGATCCTCCCCAAAGTAGGCTCATGCCCTTTATACCCTGACAAAACCACAAACCAAAGAGTCCATAGGCTTTAGGAATGTCATTTGGAAGCAAGAGTTAAAAAATTACCCACAAGAATTCACCAAAGAAAAACAATGAATCAACCCAAAATGGACTAATGATAAAACCAAAAATGAGGTGGAAATGGGAAGAAAGATGGAGAGGAGAGAATGGAATGGAATCCCATGAACAAGGTTTTGTAAATCCCCTTTTGTATTTCATGGTTAAGATAACTGAGTAGAACTCATCCCAAATCCAAACTCAAACCAACCACATTCAGTGACCTATCATCAATACACTTGGCCAATCCATCCCCTTGAGGCAACAAGAATGCTTCCACAAAGAGTGACCACCATCCCAAGGAGAGTGAGATGGAGAAGTAGGAAGTGAGAAAGGGCCTTAGTTAGAGGGAACCTTGAGGCATGGGTAACATGTCTTTCTAGTGCCATAACTAATGTTTGTAGCCCATATTGCTTTATTATGTTTAAGGGGTGTGCTTTGAATTCTTACCTTTTTCTCTTTTTTCTCTCTTTCTTTTTTATGTTTATCCATGAGAACCACACTATGCAAAGACTTATTTTTATTCACTTAGCTTCCTGATTTTGAACAATGTCAGAATGGTAGAAAACCCAAGAAAAAGCATCCAAGAACCCCAAGAGAATGGCCAGCACCAATGCATCGAATCCCATTGAAGTCACACCCTTTTCATCCTTTGAGTATCTCCTTGGTTTGAAAAATACCTAGACACCAATTCATTAAGAAGTTTACTTAGAAAAAGGGGACTATATAGTTCCAAGCCAAAGGAGACCATAGAGTTGTATGGATGAGTGGATGGCATGGACTCACTGCCTATTTTACCAAAAGAACTATACCTTAATATCACCATCATAATTCAAAGGTAAAAAACAAACATTAGCAATCAATATGATATAATTCAATCCACCATCATGAGCACTTATTAGATGACAAATAAAATTAAATCAAGAAAACAAAGAAATAGTAAAAACATGAATGATGGTGTAAAATGAAAATAAGAAAAGTTGAAAGAATGTGTAAAACAAAAAAAATATGTAAAACAAAAATTCAAAATGAACTAAGGGCCTAGAATGGTTATCATAGGTGGCCATCTTCCCTGTGACTAATTTGGAAGGAGGAGATCTAAAATAGTGAGTAAGGTTGTCCATCAAGAGAGGTAGCATGTGTACTGGCTATCCTAAGCTCTTGGAAAGGTTTGATTTGTTGCACATTGACCAAAAGTTTCTTATCTAAGCTCTCAGGTTTGTATATTATCATGGCCCTTAAAGGAAAAGTTGCATAAATAATATAAGGTCCTTCCCATAGTGTTTGAAATATAGTACGTTGTGGCACATGTGTGGGATTCCAGTAGAGAACCTTATCTCCTGGTTGATATTCAACTTTTCTAATTCTTAGGTCATGACATTGTTTATTTAAGGACTTGTGAAATTCCTTAGATGATAGGGTAGCTAATCAATTTTCATCTAGCAAGTTAAGGGTTACTAACCATTGTTTCTATGCTAGATCAATGTCAAAGTTCAGGTCAATTTCCATGGATAGTGTATGGAGCTCAGTTTGAATGGAAAGCGTTGGTAATTTACCATACACTAACTCATAGGGAGAGTAGCCTATAGGAAACTTCCATGTGGAGCAGTATGCCCAAAGAGCATCATTCAGTTTAGTACTCCAGTCTTGCCTAAACTTGCTAATGGTTCTTTTCAATATCTTTGTAATCTCCCTGTTGATGACTTCTACTTGACCGTTCTCTTAGGGGTGGTATGGTGTAGTCAATTTATTCTCAACCCCTAAGCTTTGCATTAATTTCTAAAAAGTTGCACTTATGAAGTTTGTACCATTGTTTGAAATAAGTGCACGCGGCACACCAAACCTGTTTATAATTTGTTGTTTAATAAATCTTGTAGCTGTAGATCATGTACAAGCTTTAACAGTAGCTACTTTGGCCCATTTTGTTATGTAGGTAATGGCAACAATAATATAAGCCTTTCCATTGTACATTGGTGTAATTGGACCCATAAAATAAATTTCCCAAATGTTGAAGGGTTCTAATGGTTCAATCAATTGTTGTGGACCCTCCATTCTAGCAGTCATTCCCCCATCATGTTGATAGTTCTCACAAGATTGGACAAAGTGATGGATGTCCCAAAATAATGTATTCTAATAATATCTTGCAAGAAGGATCTTGATGGATGTTCATCCCCCAGTGTAATAACCCCCACAAGGACTGTCATGAGTATCTTGGAGAACTTGCAGTTGATCTATATCAAGAACACACCATCAAAACAAGCCATTGGGGCATACTTTATAAAGTTTCCCATTGATCTCCATAAAGTACTTGGGTTCATGAAGAAACTGTTGTTTCTTCTTAAGGTTTAACTCTTGTGGTGTTTTTTGGGTGAGGAGATAGGTAAGAATCCTACTGTACTAGTTTGTCTCCGTGGGTGATTGATTATTCACTACACCAGCAAAGAGGAATTCATTAGTGAAATGATCAGAAATTGGATACTCATCCTCTTTGTTGCCCCATCACAACCGAGATAAATGATTAGCAACTACATTCTTGGTGCCCTTGCGATTGATCATCATTAAATCAAACTCTTGTAAGATTACAGGCCATCGTATGATACGAGGGCTTACCATTGGCTCATTCATGAGAAATTGAATTGCACTATGATCTGTATGTATATATACTTTATATTCAAATACATAGTGTCTAAACTTTTCTAGTGCAAACAATACATCCATTAATTCTTTCTCTTTGGTAGTGTAGTTAAGTTGTGTACTAGCGATAATTCTACTTGCACAGTGGATGTAATAAGGATGCTTCTAGTCATCTAACTATGTAAGTACAGCTTCTAAAGCATAGTTAGATGTGTCAATTATGATATTGAATGGTTTGGACTAGTCAAGAATTGTAGAATGGGTGTTTCTACTAGCTTCTATTTTAGAGTTTGGAAAGCTAATTACATTTCCTAGTCCACTCAAAAGGTATGTCCCTTTTTGTTAATTCCACCAATGATTTGGAAACCTTTGAAAATTTCTCAATAAATCTCCTATAGTAGCTAGTATGTCCAAGGAATGACCAAATATCTTTGACAGTTTTTGGTTAATGGGTAATTCCTTGGATAATTTTGATTTTCTTGCAATCTACCTCTATCCCTATGTGTGAGATTTTGTACCCTAGTACTACGCCTTCTTGGACCATCAAATGGATTTTCTACCAGTTGAGCCTCAAATTGGTTTCTACACATCTTTTTAACACTTACTCCAACTGGTCCAAGGCTTGATCAAAGTTTTCTCCATAAGTGGAGAAGTCATCCATAAAGACTTCCATGCCATTCCTTATCTGATATTGGAATATGCTTAGAACTAGTCATTGAAATGTTGCAAGGGCATTGCACAAGCCAAGCGACATTTGTTTGTATGTGAACATTCCCCAAGGACTAGTGAACATAGTCTTGGCTTGGTCTTCTAGGGCTATTTGTATTTGGTTATATCTACCATATCCATCTAGAAAACTATAATAGCAATGCTCTGTGATGGTGTCTAAGACTTGGTCAACAAATGGAAATGGAAAGTGATCTTTGAATGTTGCTATATTTAGTAGCCTAAAATCTATGCACACCCTCCATTTACCTTCCTTTTTAGGCATAATAACTAAGTGGCTAGCCCATTCACTATCAGTAATGGGGTATATGAACCTAGCCTTGAGAAGCTATTCAATTTCTTCCTTAACTACTTACTTCAGCTTAGGGTTCAATCATCTCTGCGGTTGTCTTTGAGGCTTCATGGAAGGGTTAGTGTAAATTCTATGTTGGCATATCCTAGGATCTATTCCAATTAATTCAAGATATGGCCAAGTGAAAGCTTCCAACCATTTATTTATTATCTTTAGTAGTTCTTTCTGTTGAGGAGCAAGCTTAGCATTGATAATTACCGATTTTCTATTTTTAGGGAATGTGTATTCCATATTGGTGGACAATGGTTCCAGTTCGAGGGGATCCTGCTTAAATTTTTCATGGATTTCCAATTTCTCATAGTTGATATTTTCAAGATTAAGACTTGGAAGTTGGTGGTGGACTTGCTCTAATGCATCTATGCTATCAATGTAAGCACAAGTCAAACCCTCAGTTGGTTCCATGCATATGAGTGAATTGCTTTCTTGATTAGCTGTCAACCGCTAGGTGTCTTCTTGTCGTGTGGCTACTTCATATAGGCATTTTGTATGTTAATCATTTGTGCACACTCATTGCATGTAGGCAATGCTAAAATTTGCACAAACCATGACCTCTACACGCAATTACATCCTATGTCACTATATGTGATGCACAAAAATTTCTTCTTCTTGATCTTTCTAAATATATTTTCCTTTAATATTTCTAGGGAAAGATCATGGATTCCTAGGCATGCATCGATGGTGCTTAGCCATGCTCTTCCCATTATGATTAGAAAGTCCCCCTTACCATTGTTTACCTAAATCACTAGGAAGTCAGCTGGGTATGACCACCCACAAACAGTGGCAACAATGTCTTCCACCAATCCCAATGGGACAGTGATGGACTAGTCAGCCAACTCTAGATAGATATTGCTCTTTTTCAATGGAGGTAGGTTCCAGCCCTTGTACATTTCTTGAGAAATCAAGTTGACACCGAAACTTGAATCCAAAATAGCCTTACATAGTGCATTTCCAGTGATTTGTATGTATATCAAAGATCTCCTAGGATTAGAGAATTTCCTAGGAAAGTGTCCAGCTTTGATCTAATTAGTGATGGCATGTGTTAGCATGATCGTATGCATTGAGTGTGGTGATTGGGTTGAAGGGGGCTCCAAAGTTTTGATTGATACTAAGGCATCTAAGGAATCAGCTGCTTATGATTGCAAGGGCTTGGTTGGACTATTGGTTCTAAAGAAAGATCTTTTCTTCATGTGGTTGTTGGAACTAATAGTAGGTTGAGAGTTAACAGCCCTCATGGCGTTATGTTGCTATGGCTGGGTAGGGATTTCACCTTGCATCGTGGGAGCAAGTGGTAGTGGAGTTATTGGTGGAAGATATGGGGTTGGATGAGAAGGATGATATGCTTGTAGAATATCACCTCTAGAAGAGGGAGTCCCATAATACTCATGGGCTTGGTAGTGAGGTTGAGGAGTGATGTGATTAGTAGATTCACATGGGGAGATTGGATGCTACACATAATATCCATATGGGTCAGGTTGCTGGTAAGGATACTATTGCCTTGGTGGTGGCATTCCCCATGATTGTGGGTGCTACCACTATTGATATTTCTCAATCGATTATGGTGGAGTTTCACTGGGATAATATGTTAAGGGTTGATGGAATTTCCTTAGGTTACCTTGAGGATAAGGTAACCTTTGGGGTGTTTGCCTTTTGTTTAATCATGGGTTGAGTGCATACACCCTAGACTCCTGCAGATGTGAGATTATAGGGAAACATCCCTTAGGATGGTCATATTGACATATCTCACATCCACTATCATTGTCTATTTCTAAATCCACAACCTCTTTAATGATGGCAACTTTTCCCTTACCCTTACTATGTGCATGTTTAGCTTATTTATTTTTTCTTTTCTCACTACCTTGCTCTCTAGACTCCTCTACTATTTTAAGAACAGTTTGAAATCTATTGTCTAGGAAATCCCACATTTGGTCTACCTTTTTCAAAACTTCTAATGTCATCTTTTGGATAGGTAAAATTTTCCTATTCACCATCTCTTTGAGTGGTGACTCTTCTTCATCCTCACAAAATCTTACTCCCCTCTTTCAAAGGGAAGGATTTCAGTTATACTCTTCCACATTTTCTCTCTTCCATAGCTCACCTTCTTCCTTATCAACTTACTCCAATAGTCTTTGAATTTGATGGGACCAAAGCACGAATAGTCTCCCTTGGGCATAATTCCCAAGGGTTCTTCTCGTTTCATGCCTAAGCCCATCCATGAGATGGCGTAATTGATCCCTTTGCAAATAACCATGGCTAGGACAACGATGTAACAGTGCATAGTATCGGCCCATGGTAGCATCCAAGGGTTCATTTCCTCCTTTTTTCAAGCCTTGGATTTTCTTTCGCAAGTTAGAAACTCAAGAGTATGCTTGGTACTTGTCATTAAATAGTTCTAACATAGTACTCCATCTACAAATGGATTCCAATTCTAAAGACCGGTACCAGCTTTCCGCTTCTTTAACTAATGTCCATGGGAACAACTTAAGTTTTTTCCATTCATTCCCTATATTCTATAAGGCACACGCATCATGAAATGCTTGTAAATGATTCTGAGGATCAACATTATATCCCCCTTCAAATCATGGGATGTTGTTCATATCTAATTTCTTGATCCTACTATCTTTTTGATGCCTTGTTGGAATTCTAATAGCCTTAATTATGTCCAACATACTTTGAGTAGTAAGGAGGGATTCATCCTGATCATCTCTTCTATGGTTTCTATGATGCCTATGTTGTTCCCTACTCTCCCGTCTTCTATGTCGTGACTCTCTAGAATGCCCTCGTCCCCTTTCCTAGTTGTTTTGTCTATGACTTACACTTTGCCTACCTTCATCCCCATGGTCTTTTACTTTATGACTACATCTAGATACTAGAGGAGAGGGTGAAGGAGATGATGAAGGTGAAGAAGAAGGAGAACCATCACCATGACGATTTCTGCTACCTTCTCTTTGGTGGTCTCAACCTCGATCGTGATTGCGATCAAAATGTCCACCTTTATCATGAGTTTGTGTTCCTTTTCTGGATCCTTTGTGCCCATGGGTATTAAAACCTTGGTTATGAATAGTGGAATGAAGGTTTTGATACACAACCCCTTAGCTAAATTTAAGGGGAGGAACATCGTTGTGTGGGCGACTACTTAAGGTAGGTTCACCACCCTCATTTTTGCTTAAGACATGTGGGGCATCTTGGGACCACTTACCCTTCAAAGACTTATGATGTCTCTCCTATTACAAGTCCCTTCGACATTGTGCCTCTGTGAAATGGTATTCTCTCAAGTTATGGTCTTGCACAACATATTCTACGTGTAACTGTGGCATGCCAATTCGTGTGAGAGCATAAATAAGCATGCTTGGGATTGAATGATTTGGAGGTAACACTATGTTACCTTCTAAGTCTCACCAATGTAGTTGTTCATATTAATGGAGGATAAAGGTGAAGTCTAGTATATACTCATTGGGATGAATATATACCACTCAAAATTGTTGAGGGACTGGTGGATCAACATCATGTGTATTACACCACCGATTGTTTCATGTTTCAGACCTAGGGGATGAGGCACTTTCATACAAAAAAGGAGACATACTTGTTTATTTAGTGTGTAATGTATTCTTGTTTATTATTTTCTAAACTAACCCTAAGGTTTCATTCCAATTATGTAAATGATTTCCTATGTTCTAGTTAGCACACAAACAACTAAGTCCTCGGCAACAACACCAATGATGAGTGGCGAGGTACCCCTATGCTCAACCATACGAATACGAGTGTTTCATGCATGATCTAGTCAAATTCCAAGGACTAAGTGCTTATTTCCCCTTGTGGAACAAGGATGGGTTGGTTTATTGTTATCTTCCCAAGCTTACCTGTATGTCACAATTGTATGGTTAAGTAAGCTTGAGGCATATGATTTTTATGGCTTTTATGTTTTTATGTCATGTGTTAGTAGGGAAGGAGAGAGGTAACTAAGTAAATAATTTAACTTAACTACTCATTAACTAAGTTCTAACTTATCCTAACACCAGCATCCGTTCCCACTTTCTGTACACATCCTGAACTAGAGCAACACTACTAGGATTGCCAAATGCTAATTGTTACTAGGTTACCAAGTGTTAGACACATGCTCGAAGTGGTTGTGCTTGTGTACTTTGAAAATTTTCTTAATTGATAAAAATGAATTGCTGTGCTAATAATAGAAATGTAAAGTGTATAAAATAAAATAAATGCATAAGAAAATAAAATAAAATAAATGCGTAAGAAAACAAATCTCAAGTGCTGCAAGGATGAGTCAAAGAGCTCATCTTTATTACTATATACAAGGTGTGCTCAGGTACACAATTCTTGAATAAAGATCCATCCACACTTAGATCTCCTGCAATGGGCACTTAGAAAATACTCTAACTTTCAAACAGACTACAAGAGTTTCACTACTTAACTGCTAAAAGACTTCCTCTTAATTGTGCGCCTAGGCATTATATTTATAGACTTGGGAGCAACTACTCCAATAATTAGAGTAACCACTCTAAAATTAGAATAATTGTTAAAGTAACCACTAGAGTAACCACTCTGATAATTAGAATAATTGTTAGAGTAACTCCTAGAGTAACCACTCTAATAATTAGAATAACTGCTAAAGTAACTGCTAGAGTAACCACTCTAATAATTAGAATAACTACTAGAGTAACCACTAGACTAACCGCTCTCATCACCATCATAGGATTTGTTGCATAAAGTGCTATCACGTACAAGGATGTATTGCTACAATCATTTTTGCACTACATCTTTTTGGGAAATGGTTAGATGTTATAAAGGCTCACCCTATTGGAGGTACATCTTAATATCATCATACCAGTCCTGAGACTGAGTTGTGCTTGTTATAAAAACATGTTGGACACTATGCTTAAGGCTAAGCTAGCTAATGTGTCAGCAATGCCATTCTTGTTATGAGGAATATGTTGGATATCTATAGTTGCAAAATGATTGAGCAAGTGTTATGCCAAGTCATAGTAAGGTTGTAAATTTTGTTCCTTACAAACATAAACTTCTATAATTTGGTTAACAACTAAATGTGAATCATCTCAGATTGCAATTTTTTGGATTCCTCGATTACGGGCTACTAAGGAGACCTTCATACTCTACTACATTGTTGATGCAAGGAAATGCAAAGTGATACATAAAGGGTTAGATCTCCTAGGATGGAAACATGATGATGGTAGTGGCACTACCCCCTTTGTGAGGTTGAAGCACCATTGAAGTGTAAAATTGCCTCAAAGTTTGTATGCACTTGGCTTATGCTATGAACATGCTCATCCAGAAATTTTGCATCTATTGTCACTTGATCATCTATTGGCAAAGCCATGAGTTGTGTGGCTATTTCTTGACCTTTTGTCAATGCTTTGCTATGCAGTGCAAGTAATACTCCATGACTATTGCTTTCTAGCATGGAACTTGACTACTTTCATAGATATTTATGGTAATAGCCCAAAGTACATTGCTTTTGTAGATGATATTAACCTAACTGTAGAAAAGATAATGTCTCCACTTCTTAAGTGCAAAGACTAGGATAAGGAAATTCTTCTCCACATTGTCATATTTTGCTTCATGGTCCACTAATGCATGGCTTAGGTAGTAAATAGGGATCTTTGAGCTATCATCTTACTTTTGGCAAAGCAAAGAAGCAATGGACATGTTCAAAGTTGTAAGGTAAATATAAAATGGCTTATCTCCTTATGAGGGATAAACTGTTGGAAGTTGAGCTAGCTACTTTTGAGGTTGTCAAATGCCTCTTGGCATTGAGCTATCCACTCAAAATGTATCCCCTTTTTTAGCAAATTTTGCATTGGCTACAACTTATCAATCAACCTTGTAATAAACCTATGAATGAATTGCATTCTGCCTTGTAACCCACGTAGCTTCTTAAGGTTTGTTGGTGGTGCTAAGTTGGTGATAGCCTTAACCTTATTAAGGTCTACACATATACTTGCCTCCAATACTACAAAGCCTAACATGCAACCGGTCTTGCCACTGAAGACACACTTCTTGGGGTTTAGCCTAAGGCGATGTCTAAGGCAACGTTTAAGGACATGGTCCAAGTCATCTACATGGTTGTGTGTTGCCTTGGACTTAACCACTATGTAATTGATTTATTCATTAAGCAAGTCTAGTAGATAATCACTAAAGATATATGCCATTGTGCATTGGTAGGTTGCTCCCATGTTCTTTAGTTTGAAAGGCATCATTGTGTAGCAAAACATACCCCAAGGGGTCATGAAAGTTATGTTGATTTGGTGCTATGGGTTGTTCCAAATTTGCTTGTACCTTGAGAATCCATCCATGAAGGACAACAAAGCATGACCAGACATAGTATTGATGAGTTAGTCAATACTAGGCAACAAGAAATCATCTTTGATGGTCACCTTATTTAGATCTCAGAAGTCTATGAAAATGCATATACTTCTATTTTTTTTAGGGAAAACTACCATGTTGGAAACCCACTCTGTGTAGTCAACTACCTGAATGAAACCAACCTTGTAAAGCTTGGTGATTTCATTGCAAACCACCAATGCCACCTTAGGTTTGACCTTGCAGGCTTTCTGCTTGACTAGATTTACATGAGGATCAAGGATAATGTTATGTTATATTCTATGAGGGTCTAGGCCTGGAATGTCCTCATAGGACCATGTGAAAACCTTAACATTATCATTAAGAACTTTAGTAATTCTTTATTTGATTTGAGGCTCTAACAAGGAACTAAGTTTCAATGTCTTCACCTTGCCTCTACGCATTACTATAGGGACCTCAATGAGAGGATCCTCAATTAGGTCACCTACCTCTAGGTTTAGAGCTTTGACTAGATGGTCTAGCCAATCTAGGGATGCTATGTGTGTGTTGTAAGATATGGGCTCAAAGTCTAGGAATTCAATGTTTATGCATTGCATGGAGTTACCATAAGGTCCAGTCAAGACCAAGGGTAAATGAAGATGCTTGTATGTGCTCATGTTGAAATCCTACCAAAAATCCTATAAAACAACTAGAAAAATGCCAAGAGGCACCTATCTTTATAAGGTAAAGTGCATAAGATAAGGAAAACAATGCTATAAAAAATTTTCCTAACTATGCGACTATGGGATCAGGTAAGCAAATGCGGGAACTAATTTGGGGCCTTGGTAGGCCATACTATTTCCAATTTAAGATCGTAGCAGATCATGGATTACACGATACACATCAGTTTAGACAAGGCTAGGAAGGTTTTGAATGTGGGATTAGGCTAGGCATTTACTAGGCAATTAGAAAAAATGCAAAAAAAATTTCTAAGTTTGGGAACATAGAAAATGTTTCTAACTCTAGCGCTATGCTAAAGTTATGTTATGCGTGGGACATGGAAGGGTACCTAAGTGGGTGATGTGTCCATCACCCTGGAAAGTATAAATATGAGATTTCACCATGGTTAGCCTATCATTTTCAAAGGTAAAAACAAGCAGTCACTGAGCATATCATAGCCAAATCAGAGAGAGTTAGAGCATAGTGATGAAGGCATGGATGAGGGTGAATGTACATTGAGGCACCTTCCTAGGGTGTGCATAGAGAAGTGAAGGGAGATGTTTTCAGCTACGTATGACGCTACACTCTACCCTTGTGATTTTTTTCTTTTTCTTTTGGTTTTTTCCAGTATTTGTGTGGAGTTTTGGGTTTTAGTAGTGGCCTACCCTGGGCAAGGACTGCCACCGTTGCCATGGTTTCCATGGAAACCATGGCTAAGAGGAGTAAATGTGCATGGACGATGAATTTTATGAGTTTCTTACTGTTCTAGGTTTTCTGCGTGTGGTTTTTCTCTGTACCATGCATGGAGCAGGATGAGGGTTTTTTGTTTACTATGTGTGATAGGTCCAAAATGGTTTCTGTCAATTTTTTTTTTTTGCTTTTTTTGGCAATAGTTGAGATGGCTATGACTTGGGACAAGGAGGGAGGGACAATAATAGATGTGGAACCAAGGGTTCACCTCTTCTTTCAATAGGCATGCGTGTGAGGATAATATGTGGGTTAGGGATCATAGGAGGTAGGGGCATGTGAGAAGGCCATATGACATGAGAACATAGAGAATAATAGAGTGGGCAGGGTGACCACAAGGGTCATGGACATGTCACACCTAGATTTTTACACTTGGATGTTATGCTTTAATGTTACACTTTTACAAGTTTGAAAATTTTTGAAATTTCTTGTTTTGAGGGTATGCTCCCAAGAGTGTGACAAATAGTTTGAAAATTTTTGATTTTTTCAAGGGTTACACTCTATGGAAAGCATAGCCAATAGTTAGAAAAATTTTGAAATTTTCAAGAGTTACGCTTTGCAAGGAGTGTAACCAATAGTTAGAAAAAATTTTGAAATTTTAAGGGTTATGCTCTGTAGGGTGTAACCAATAGTTAGAAATATTTTGACATTTTTTTCAAGGGTTACACTGTATGGGAAACATAATTGATATTTAGAAATTTTTTTAATATTTTTAGTGTTAGAAAAATGCTAAGTGCATATGTGAAATGGAGACATTAGTGTTGTGCCCTGTTGAGGACTAGGTACATCAGATGGGTATGCCAATGTCCCTTTCTTGTGGGGTTCATAAGGGAAGCTTAAAAGTTTTGCTAATGTGCTAACTATAACTTTGATGCATTTTTTGTGTATCTAATGCTAACACTCTCCTCTTGTTACTACTGTGGCTATAGGGTATTGTTGAAGCTTATCCTCATTGTGGTGGAGCTAGTGGGTATCCTATGTTGTATGAGAAAACTTGTATCAAATGTGCATGTGGGCCACTAGGTGATGTGGTTCAGGTCAAGAGTACATGAGTTCCTGAAATTCTTACTTCAACATTTCAGTGTGATGGTATGATCACACTTGGTAGTAGAAGTGGTTAGCATCATCATGGAAACATTGTTTCCTAAGGCAAATTGGGGCATCCTAAGATTTATATTTGATGAGCCCACTACTAATGATGGAGCACGGAGTTTAGGCCAAGGCCCCAATGGCCTTAAGGCTTTATCCAAGATCTAGCAAATGCCAAAATCCCAATGCTATAACAAGAACAACACATTTTTTGTTGCTCAAAAAATACTCACTCTTTTTCAAAACCCACCTGGGATAGTATATTGTGCTAAAGGGTGAGTCCTCTCACAATTTTTTACACTATTTGTTCGATTATTACTCATAGGAGGATGCTAACCACTTATGTTTATTACCAAATTTACTATTAACACACTTGGCCTCCACAATGAGGAGGGGGCCTTGAACTTGACCGACATTGCCCTACAAGAATTCTCATCCTCTAAGAATGTCCATGCAGTGATGATTAGAAAAATTGGATTCAACTTAGTGGAATAACCTCATCGATATCCTAAGGCCTATGCAAGGTATCAAACCTATGGCTAGTTGGATGCTAAGTGAATGACTAGTATACTAAGCATAGAAGAGGTCTTAGCCCCACCACCACCATCTCATACACCATTTGTGCCATGTAAGTAGTGCACCATTTTTCTTATGTGTTTGATACTTTTCTTTTCTCATGTTATTAACTTTTCTTTTGCCTATTGCAATTGCCATCACTTCAGGAGAGGTCGTGGTGCTTACAATAGGTTGCATTGAGGCTACCCTCATCATGAAATATGGGGATGTTGAGGGTTCATAGCTTTGTTTGTGCCATGAGGCCCTAGTGGAGTTAACTAGGAAGCTTTATTGGGCTAGGCTAATAGACATTTTCTTGGCCCTTAGCCTGTGCATCCCAATGGCTAAGATGGTTCCTATCATTGACTCCTTTAGTGAGAGTACCAATCATTTCATTACATAGGCCCATGGTAAGTAGGTGGGTTTTGACGTCATGAATGAATTCTTTGCATACCTCTTTAGCCTAAGGGCCCATCGATTGCTAAAAAAGTTGATAAAGACATGGACCATAGAGGGGATGTTGAGGAGTCGCTCAACACTTCTAAGTCCCACAAAAGAATACTCATCAAAGATGTGAGACTACCTATGGTCCATCATCTTTATCTAGTCTTTCATTCTCATGCATTCCCAAACCTGCTCTCCCAAGGAAAAATTATTAGGGTGGAATAGGCTTGGGTGATGAGAGATGTAATAGAGGAAGGCACATGGTACAACTAGGCTTCTTACCTTTCTAGTGGCCTATGCACCAAAATTATCAAATTATTTCATAACCTCCAAGTGACGTCACATGTGCACTTCACGTTCTTTGTAGGATGCATGCAAAGGCTCGTGGAGTTCTTGGTGGTTCAAAGGGATAGGTCATGGGTAGTGTAGGACTACAAGCAGCCCTCCAAGCTATGGATTTGACACTTATTTACTACCATGCAGTCACAGGATCCCCAAAAGGTAATTGGTAAGTTGTCTTCTATAATGACTAGAGCCTAATTGGGACAATCTCACCACTCATGTGATAGTGTAGGTGAGACCCCACTAGCTAACATCAAGAATTTGGCTAGAGGGGCACGAATCATTGCTAAGGTAGTGGGATTGTCTAGGACAAAAATTAAGAAGTCACACCCCATGGAGGAGCTCATACATGATGTGGAGGAGAGTAGCAATAAAATCCAATTAAAGTTTCATTATTCATGTTTAGAACTCATAGGTGTGTATGAATCATTGGATACTACTATAATATGCTATGCTAATCATTGAAAATTCTAATCCTAACTTATTTGGATCATTAGATGTAGGAAAGAGAGCCTCTGCGACAATAGTAAAGCCCATAGTGGATGATGTCCCTCCTCAAACTAAGGGATAGGTAGTAGAGGAAGAAGAGCGAGAAGTTATAAAGGTCTTACGACAACCAGAGGAAGAGGGTTTATTGTAGTTGGATGGGGGTAAGTTTGAAAATTTATTTGATGATGTACAGATTGGTGATCTCCCCATTCTCACATCTAAGGACATGTTGGTTAGGAGGTTTATACCACCATCTTCTTTTCTTTTTATTTTTCTAACCCTTACACCTTTGGTTGTTAGCTATCTAATAATTACTAAACATGTTGTATTGTAGCTGCCAATGTTTTCGCTGAAGGTCTAATGTCCACTTCTACTTTCCACATGTAGCCATGGGTGGAGGTGCTTGATAAGTTTTCCTTCATGCAAGGCTTGGTGGAGGACATGGTGGACCACATACAGCAAAAAAATCTTGATATTGGTATGTCCATGTTTGCCTACCTTAATTCACGAATTTTCTACTTAGTTTATGGTTAATATTGTCTTTCCTATTGCATGGAAATAGGTTCCCAACTTTGGTGGGATCTAAATAGGGTGGTTAGAGTTAATGTTATGCCCAATTTTTTCCCCAAATTGGAGTAACTTCCATGCTACATGTATGATCAAGTAAGTAAGTGCATGCTCTTATCTGCAAGAGCATTGTGGAAATGCAAGTGCACTAACAAGAATCTATGAAAATGGGTGCACAAGCTCCACGATAGGGGGGCAAGCCAGGATGAAAAATTGGTAGACCTTCAAGCCCATTATAACTTCCTAGTAGCACATGACCAAGGGGATGGCACCTAGTCAATAGCTAAGATTGACTATGCTAGGTACTGGTCAGCCATTTGTGGAAAAAATGAGGCCACCCAAGAGTTGATTGAGTAATGGCTACAAATGGACCTACTAGCTAGGAAGAAATAGGACTAGAAGGATTATAGTGCCAAAGTGTATCAATGGGATCAAACTCAAAAGAACCAAAAATAACATTACAAGCAGGAATTAGTGGCATACCTTAAAAGGTACAAAGATGAATTCATGGAGCATCATTACCATGACATGTTCCTTGACATAATTGGCATAACATGGGCTTATGAATTATTTGTTAGCACTGTAGTGGTGAGTGGAACCCAAGAGAGACACATTTTGTGCCTTCAAGAGAGGTTTCTTCTACTATATTTTCACTAAGGACACCCTCATGGATAGTTGTGGAGAAAGGAAAGACCCTTATGGGTATTGACCTTGGTGAGGAGGATTAGACATAGCTATTGTAGGAAAAAATCCTCCAACGCTTGAAGGCAAGCCTCGATAGGATGCCTCCAAATATGGATGCGAGTCCTTCTTAAGTTGGTTTGGTTTGAATTATTCTTTATTTATTTTGTGATAGTTTTTCATCTCACTTATTTGTCAACTAATTTATTATTTTATTTTACTTAACATAAGTTTTGGGTGATTACACGGGCCCCAGCAAAGCAACAAAGGATGAGGAAGAAGAAGAACCCCAACACCCACCAAACATTACCACCTAAGTAGCCCAAGATGTAGCCCTACTGTTGGGCAATTTCACATTTTTGACAGTTTTTGTTTTGGATGTAGACTTAAACTATATATTTCTTTGATGATTTAATAGGAATGTGATTATGATTTTCATATCACTTTGTTGTATTTTATGCAATGTTTCAGGAATTTTAACTTGCAATTGATTGATGTAATTAGGCTCCTTATGGGCCCCATGACAATTTAGGGCCATGGTGAAAGGGCCATTGCTAGTTTAAGGTCATTTTGGACCATCACTAGTTTAATGTCATTTAAGGCCATTTTAGGCCATCACTAGTTTAAGGCTATTTCAAGCCATTGCACAAAAGAAAGTAAGTTGCTAGTTTTAGGCCTTAGTGGACCATGGTGTAGTTTAGGGCCTTTTTGGGCCATAGCACCAGAAGGAAGTAGGTTGCTAGTTTTAGACCTTAGTGGGCTATGGTGTAGTTTAGGACTTTTCTAGGTCATGGTGCCAAAAGAAAGTAGGTTTCCAATTTTAGGCCTTAGCAAGCCATTGTGTCATTTTTTTTCTTTTTTCTTTTTTGAGAACAAAACTGCATAAACTAAAGAAATAAAATAAGTAATACCCAATGCAAGAAACTATGCAAATGTAATTTTACAAGTAAAAGATAAAAGGCAAGCAAGACATGCAAATGAACTAAGGGGATACCTTAGTCATGTAATTTTTTCCTAACTTGATGAGGGTTAAGAGGTGTGTAATCCCTAGGAGGCACAAGGCAATACTCACCTAGATCTTCAACAATTATGCAAAAGGGAAATTCTACTAAGAGAGCTCCCTTAGGGAGGTTTCTCATTTCATTTGGTTGCTCAAATGGATTAGCCGAACAAACTTGGCCTTCATCCCAAATAGGTGGTGTGGCTTCAGAGAACTCTACTTCCAACCCTTGCTCTGCATCAATGTTATTGATGGTTAGGAGAGATACATTATCATCATAGTGTAGGTATATCTCTTGATGGATAGGTAAAGAGACAGCTTGTAACTAGGCTAGCCAGGACCTTCCTAGGATTAGATTGAACCTAGGCATCTCTTCAACAACAATGAACTCGGAAGTAGTGGAGGATTGCTTCCCTACCATGAAAGCTATCATAACTATTTCCTTCACAATAACACATGTTCCATTAAGTGGGTTTAAGCACATTGTTTTTCTTGGCTTGATCTAGTCAACAAGGCCAAGTTTGTCAACAGCTGGGAATGGGATGACATTGGTTGCCACCCCATTATCAACATGCATCCTGCAGATTCTATACTTCCCTACACAAATCATTATGAACATTGGTGCATTGGTCACCTAACCCTTTTTAGGGTCAACCTTGACCACCTCATCGCAAAATATTAGAGTTGTTGATATCGACTCGTGGGTTGTGAGGGGAAGCATTACAGTGTGGATGGCTTTTTCATCCACTATAATATCTTCCTTGATAGGAATAGAAGTTAACATGTGGACTAATGCTTCACGGTGAGCAAAGGAGGTTATTATCAAGTCATACAAGCTCAGAGTTATGTTCTTTTGATTGAGAGCTTGTTTAACCTATGCCACTACATCTAAGAAGTCTTTTCTTCTATCTATTATTTTATTCACCCTTACTTCCTTCAAGTGGCCCAAGGGATGGATCCCCTAGGGAGGAGATTTACCCTTTGCTTATGCAGTAGGCTTTTGAGCCTCAGTGCTCATTCATTGATCACTTGCACTTACATTGGCAACCTAAGATGATGAGGCCATGGGGATGGTAGACAAGGGGATGGGCTTAGGAGGAGCTAACTCTATACATTCCCTAATCATCTTGTCAATGAGATGCTCATCAATTCTCTTGGGATGTAACTTTGGATAGGCAAGGTGTGACATAGTTCCTACCACTAGACCTTGGGTAGGCAAGGGCTCTACACACCATGACACCTTGATGATAAAGGATGTCTAGGTGCCCAAGGTGGTGCTCTGATAAAGAAAGGAGACTGTGGTCTAATTGATGGTGAGGCCCCAATGTTACCAGAGGGCACATGAGTCACAAATGGTTCACATGCCAGTTCTACATCATCATCAATGCTAATAGAATTGATGATGTAGCCTGCACCACTAGTGTTGAGGGGGTCTTTATAGACCTTCATTGGTTGGTTTCTAGGGCTCATGGGATTGCGATCATCAAGGACCAATTTACCTTAATCAATCATGCACTGAATATAATATTTTAAGGCCTAGAAATAATTTATATCATAGCCATGTAATTGGTGATAGTTGCAAAATCAATCCAATCTAAAGTTTTCAGGGACTAGGGCCTCATTCAGCATAGCTACTAAAGGGTTTTTAAGGACCTCGTAGTACCACTCATGGTGCTTGCATGCATCCTTAGACATCTTCTTGTGATAGATACACCTAGCACAAAGGAACTGGTCCAAAAGCTCAGATAGCTTGATAGGTGATGGGGTATACTATGAGTGATTTTTGCACTCAAATTTTGGCATTGGGGTAGTTTGCCCCATGGCCACCGATGGTGTGGGCTGGTTGATTCTCGTAGTGCTAGAACCAAATGCTCTGTTGTTGTTGGCTAAGGCCTTAGGCACCTTGGTTGTTGGCTTAGTGTTATTAGGCTTAGCCTCATCAGCCATAGCTATAATGGTTGTTGTTGCCTTACCCTTTTCTTTGTTCTTTATTATGTGCACATTCTTATAAGTCACATAGGTCAGATCCTTACTGGCCTCCACTGCATCCTGGATGCTTTTTGTTTGAGCAAAGGCTTGGCTTAGGGAGTGTAGGGCTAGATAGTATAGTTTTGATTTAATGAATTCATTTAGTACATCCTTAAAGATGGACAAGAGGTGGATCTTAGCTATTAACTAATGGATTTGATTGAGGGAAGCACTCTAACATTGTATAAATTTTTGCACAGGCTCTAGAGGCCCCTACTTCATGTTCATTAGTTTGTCTAGGGTGGCCTTAGGCTTCAAGTTGTACTTGAAGTGAGTCACAAATTGGCTATGCAACTCTTCCAAAGTAGATATGGAAGCCCTAGGGAGCACACAGTACTAGTCAAGCACCTTGCTGGTTAAGGACATGGTGAAGACATAGATGATCGCATGCAACCATGCTTGCAAGAGTAGGCATTCAGAGCAGAAAGTTACAAGGTGGGTATTGTGGTCCCCCTCATCATTGTATTTGGTGAACTAGGGAAGCTAGACCCTAAGAGGTAGGGTCAGCAATGGGACCATAGGACTAATGGGATCATCTTGGTAGAAGTCCATCATGTGGACCATTTCATAGTTAGCAGCTTTAAGCCACCTAACCTCCTCCATTCATGGTTGGATGAGTTGGAATGCTTGGTTCAAACTTAGGGAAGATGCAACTGGTTGCATTGGTTGCACCACATGTTGTGATGTTTGAGTAGCCCACAACCCTACTATGGGTTGTGCAACCACATGGGATGCTTGTTGCATTTGTTGTTATGTGTATTATTGCATGTGCAACTACTATGCCACAAGCACAGAGGCTAGAACCCACCACGTGGTTGTGTCTTGGGTTGTTGTAGGAGGTGCCAACAACACAGGTAGGATGAAGGACACCTGGCTCATGTGTGGGTGAGAAAAAGACACCATGTCACATATGGTTATGTTGGCATCATAGATGCTAACATAGAAGATTATGTGGACTAGGAAAAGATGATGAAGGGGAAGGTGGCAAATGATCCCATACCTTGTTGTGCATGTAGTACGTAGTGACTCACCACCACAAGCATGGACTTGGGAGGCAAGAGTGACATTGCTACATCAAAGAAGGTAGATGACTATGACTAGTGCAAGAAAAAACTAGAAACTGGTTATTGGACAAAGGTATAAAATGAGATATCACTCTCCAAATTGTTGGCGACCGTTTGGGACGCGACCACCAACGAGTGTTCTCGAACAGGATTTAGGTGCCTGCTGGTCTCTGGCAATACCAAGGCCCAGATACCTCCAAATAACTCAGTAGTTAATGTGAGTATGTGTGTGTGCTGTTGCGGCGTGCGGTTGTGAGAAATGTAACGATTGCGTGTGTGTAAACTACAAATGACTTACTTTAAGAGATTCAGCCAACTTTGTCAAGTACTGTGAATTGTTGAAAGTTTCCTATTTTGTTCAACTGCCTAATCTACATGGCCCCTATAATACCTGCTTGTAACAAGTAAAATTTTGCATAAAAATTTGAGCACAACTCTGTGAATGTACTCCTAATTTTCCCCAGAGAAAGAGATAGTTCCACAAGAAAACTAGAAATAGAGCAAGATTCAATGGAAATAGACAGAAAAGAAAAGAAAGCAGATTTGTGTGGACCTCAAATATTTAAACAAGGTAAAATGACACGAGTAAACACTTCGCAATAAAGCTATCCCAAATTCAATATCTACGAATTGTTCAAACTTCCAAGGCTCAAACAAGCAATATCTTCAAGACAATCCTACTATGCTACCAAAAATTGCTGCGTAAACTACCACGTACGAGACTCCATTTTGACTAGATAATAGATGTCAACGATTGCATTCAAACAGAACCTTTAAAAGACTTGACAATTTCTGATTGAAATACCACGAGAATTCACTTTAAAGATAAAAAGAAGCTATTCTGGTCCCATCAAAATACCAAAGATTTTCTGAACCCTCTCGACTACTGAATTGTTCAACGGCGTGACTACAAACAGAGGCTCTCTTACAACAATCCCAATAGCAGTTCCCACACGTTGCACAATAATGAAATTTACTACTAAAATGCTCTTAAGGCTTTTAAACACAAGCGCTTCTATGGCAAAATTTTAATAGAAATTTCTATCGGGCAACAAGAACAATAAGAGCAATCTAAAAATCCCAAAATTACTTGCCAAGGATGATACTATCTAAACCACTAGCTAAACAATTTAAACAAAACAAAAAATGAAATGCATAACTCACAGGACCATGACAAAGAGGCTGAAATCTTTATTCTAGCAAGCCGTCTTGCAAGCAATCGTTCACGCTTTATTCTTTACAAATGCTCTTCTTCCAAGACTCAAAGTGTCTTCAAGAGCCCAAGTGCTAACTAGTAGCCTTCCAAATGTGACGTATGAGACCCCAAGTGTGATGTGAGAAGTCCTTATTCTTCCTTGACCCTTGAAGCCTTTTTATAGGGTTCCAAGGTAGGTAGGGAAGTTACATATTCAAAAATATCTCACCTAACTTCTCTCCCAAGTAACTTGGCCAACCAATTAGGAGATTACTTGCCCAACAAGTTAGGAGGTTACTTGCCCAACAAGTTAGGTAAGTTACAACAATTTTGGGTGTTTTTAACCACAAAAGAGATAAAAAGGCTAAAATTGACAAATGGTCTTGGTGGTTGCAATATTATAGGAAATTAAAATATAATTTCTAAAATACATAGGAATACAAGCTATAGTGGCAACTTACTTCATACACATATATATCTTTTTAATTTTGCCTCTTTAAAATGAGATCTCAAGTCTTCTAAGTGGTGTATAAGACTTCCAAAAAAAATGAGATTCTCCTCTTCTTAGGAAAAATATCCCAAAAATATCTCTAAAATATCTCTCCTATCTTCTCTCTTAATTAATTTGACTAACCAATAGGAGATTGTTTGCTAAAATATCTTAGCTAACTTTACTCCCAAGTTAAGAAGTTACAACTTACTCATGTAATTTAGGAGAGATTTATGCTTGGGAAGTTATATTTTATACCTTTAAATATTACAAACATATTTAAAAATGTGAATATTAATTTTAACATGTTTGTAAGCGCTTTTATTATTCAACAATGTTTTGGAAGTCGTGAGATAAATTTTAAGAAGACGTAAGTTTATAACTGGGGCTTCACATGTGCATATGGTTTTGTAGGTTATATAAAAAATTTTAAAATTTTATCTGCAGACTCTGGTTCACCAGCATCGGTCAGAAATATCTCTGGACAGTTATCCTGATGTGCTCCCGTGTCCCTGTTGCCATCTCCATCGGACTGGTATGCGATGCCGAATGCATCGGCATTGGTCATGGCTGCTGTTTGAAGGTAAGTTGCAGGACATACCGCCTAAAATTCGAAATGAATCTTTCGGAAGGAAGAAGCCCTGTTTTAGCGATGAAATAACTGCACAAAATTTTTTTGAAGTTGCAGGGATGAACCAGAAACGCGCCTGCTCGTTGTTTGCCCTTCGCTCTCTGCCTTTTGTCCTCTGGTTTATTATTTTTTGTTTCCTGCAGTGCATTCATGGATGCGCGGGACAGAACCCCAAAAAACGTAGATTTCGATTTGGGTTTTTGTTTATGTGTCTTGCGTTTGCATTGGTGCTGCCGTTATTGTCTTCAGCTGCCTCCGTGCACCCGCTGCCTGTGTGTTCTGTTGGAGCCATTTCCTGAATTAACCCTGCCGGAATAGACCCACGAATTCCCAAGAACGCCCAAACAAATCATTAATAGAATCTGTTAACAGGGCTGCGATTTTCTGCGGTCATTCAGAGCAAATTAGGGCCGCGATTTTCTGCAAATATTCAAAGCAAATTAGGGCTGCGATTTTCTGAAAATTAGGGCCATGATACATTTGCAAGATAATTTGTGTTGTTGGTATGCCTTCATCAGATCCACGCCCAGGAATTCCATTTTTCAGTTTGCTATACCGCGTGAGTGATCCTCCAAACCGTAAACTAAAATATTTGCATCTTTCGAACATATTTTATTTCCTTTGAAAGGTAACGGATGCTTGATGATGTCATCAATTTTTGCTTCAAAGTTACTTCACATCAAACCTATCTTCTCATTAAAATTTTAATTTACTCCACAAAGCTTTAACATGCCCACAGCCCTTGAATATAACTTTGATAATTCTTGTAACTCACCAAACTCAAAGCCCTGAATCTTACTGTTTCATAAAATGGCCAAATGCATCAACACAAATAAGCCTCAAATTCATCTTGCCCATCCTGCAAGGACTCATCATAGTTTGATGGTGCATCATGCTTATTAGTTCCACTTACTCTAATGAGTCTATCTAGTAACCATCGAAAGTTTTTTGTAAGTGGGATGAGGGCATCAAGTGTAGGAAGAAATTCCTTTCCATTTCAATGTATGATCTCAAAGCTTTGCTTAGCATCTAGTTCTTGGTGGTCCAAGGATAGACCTGCCTAAAGTTTTGCATAGAGGAAGTTATATTTTTCATCGTCGAGCGCCATGTGCTCAGGCAGTTGGTTGCAAATTTCAAGTGACTATCATTGTAGCTGTACAAGATTGAGTGGGGCATCGATTTTTTCCACCTACTAGATGAGGTGGGTCACCTTTGTGCTCATGGTAGACATTGAAGGATGCATGGGATTCATGTTACTATGTAAAAATGAAAGAAATAATAGTGCTAAACAAAAAATGGTTAAGTGCAGAGAATGTTGGAAAAATAGCTAAGTATGAAAAATTATGAAAATAAGCTAAAAATTAATAACTCAAGAAACACTACTAAAAAGTGACTAACTCTGGTGTTATGCTTGCTATGCTTGAAACTTGTTATGCTCTCTAGAGCACCCATAGTTTAACATAATAGATATAGTTGGGCTTTTGTCCTGTGGGGTTCCAGGGGGGACCAATCTACACCAACCAAATCACAAACAACTCCTATGCTAGCCTATGACCCAACTACTACCATGGTAGGTCCACAAGGGTGTTATGTCTACACTAGCTCGAAACTAGTAACAAAGGTATAGAAAGAATGTGGGATTACCCTTGAACAAAGAAGGAATAGTAGGCCCTCATTCTAGCACCAAAAAATATGACGATTAAAAACATCAGTGGCTAGAACACTAAGAGGTTCATAGGCATACAACCTAACCCTGAGTCCATGAAAGAGCCATGCTAGAAGTGGAGATGGTGTGCCCTAAGTAGTTTTGTTGATTGAATGGGAACTTATGAGGTGTTAACACAAACGTGTGTGAGAGGGGTTTATATAGTTTTACGTGTGGGCATCAGGGTTGGCTAAGCCAAAGAGTAGCAAGGTGTCTCAGCCTAAGAATAGCAATGTAAATGTGCAAATACATATGAAATAGCAAGAAAAGACAAGTGCTATGTTAAATACCAAAGAAAAATGCTTGGAAAATACAACAAAACTTGAGAACAAAAGTGCACCACCCCAAATAAGAAAATGTGACAATTATAGGAAAGGAGATGAGTGGTATGTGGTGTACAGGTAGGGACAGTGGTAATGTAGCAATGTAGTTAGAGTCTCTAGGGTGTTCGGGCTATGGAACTAATGACTATCGTGGACACTGAACTTGTAGGGTTGGCTGTTACTTTGTTTTGTGGGTACAATGGTAACATGCATGTTGGATGGTGTATGCCCATTGTTCAACAAGGTTCTGGAATGTACTAAATTCCTAGGTGTGCTTGAGTGCTCACATGCAAAAGTGCCAGGATGCTCAGAATGTCAAAATTTCCAATGCTTTTTTGATTTCCCAATTCCTAGAATGCTGAATGTAGGGGTATTTATAGTGCTAGGGTTAGCACAAAATGTGGATTAGGTGCCATGTGGCATGAGGGTAGATGGGGCTACACTGGACCCTACTACGCTCCCATGGGAGTAGCAAGTGCTATGCTCTAGTGCACTAGAATGGATCCCTAAAATTTGTTAAACTATGACTACACTGCCAAGACTACATGTGCCAAAGTTTGAAAGACCACAATGTACTTGCAAATAGTGCAACTTGGAGGCTACACTCCGAGACTACGTCTTCCCCTATTTCGAGTAGGGTTAAGTGTAGGTACAATTTAGGGGACCAATGGGGATGCAAAAGAGATACAACTTATTAATCCTACTTGTTGGAGGGTTGTTGAAGCTAAGACAAAGGCTGATGCTAAGTTTTGGAGTCTTTTGGAGATTTTTTAAGGCTTTTCTTTAGTGTTACACTAGCTATGCTCTAGAGTGTAACACAACACTTAGTTAAATTTTGCAAAATTTGATGTCTAGCACTAGTTACTTTAGCTATGCTCTGGAGCATAGCAAAATGTAGCAGGGAGACTTAGAAAAATTTAACAAAAAATGTAATTTTTTTTCATGCTACGTTGGCTACGCTCTAGGACATAGTAGGATAGGTAGCCTCAAGAGTTAGAAAATTTACCCAATGTCCTCTTCATGCTAAGGTAGCTTGATAGCTTCATGCTTAATACTTAGGCAAAACTAGCCACTAAAAAGTGTGCTACGCTAGCTACACTCTAGAGCATAGCAACCTAGGAGATAGAAGATTTGCCAAACTATTTTGTCCATCCCAAGAAATTCTAATAACTTTTGGCTTGACACTTAGGCAAACTAGCCATGGAAGAGTGTGCTAAACTAGCTACACTCTAGAGTGTAGTTGGCAGAGTGAGAGTGTAACATAACACTTAGAAAAATTTTTCATTTAACTACTATTAACACTTAGAAGATTTTGAAAAATAGGCCTTGATACATGCTATGCTGGGGAGCATAGCACCAACACTTAGAAAAATTTGCCATGTTTTGACACTTAGATAAATTTGTGGTTGAAGTGCTATGGCCCAAAATTGATGTTGTTTCAATCCCTTTTTTAGTCATTGATAAGCTCAATCTCACTGACCAAATCTAGGCCACAAAGACAATGTGCCTTAAGTCTTTTAATAGGACAGATGTTGTTGTGAAGGGAATGGTCACAATAACCTTTTTAGGAGGGGAGTAATTCCCCACCATGGCAAAATTCATTATCATCAAGAAGATGCCTAGGTTCAACCTGATTTTGGAAAGGCCCTAGCTAGCCTAATTACAAATTGTCTTCTCACCTATTCACCAAGAGATCCACCTTCCATACAAAGGTGGAGAAGTGATGATACATGGTGATAATGCAATCCCTCCAACCATCAACAACATTGACACAAACCAAGGGTCAGAGGTAGAGTTCCTCGATGACACATCACCCATGAAGAACAAGGATCAACCTTGTCTAACAAACCCATCCAAGGAGCCAAAAAAGGCTAATACCCTCTCTGATGAGGCTCTATGGGTAGAATTACCATTTAGCATCAACGATGAAGGTATGGACGAATATTTCCTCATGTTGCCCAAGCCCTATACACCTCCTAGCCCACACTAGGTTAGGAAGCAACTACATGACTAAGGTATTCCCTTAGTTTACTAGATGCTAGGTCCATGCCAACCCATGGTCTCTACATGTCCCACTTTCCTTTTACTTGTATACTGGCATTTTTCATGGTTGCCGATGTTTCACATCATTTACTTCATTATGCATTTGTCCTTGTCACTTATGCATTTTCATTTAGCTTTCTTATGCACTCAAAGAAACATTAAAACACATAAAATTATAAAATTTGAAATCACAAAAAGAAAAAAGATATATACCACCATAGCCCACTATCACCTAAAATTGGTAACATTTTTCTCCCACTTCATGGCCTACCATGGCCTTAAACTAGCAACCTTTCTCCCATCTCCATGGCCTAAAAAGGCCATAAACTAGCACATGCCTTGCCAAGGCCTTAAACTGGCACCTTGTGGCCTACCATAGCCCAGAACTAGCAATACTTTTCCTTTTATTCATGGCCCAAAGTGACCTTAAACTAGTAATCTCCATGGTCTAAAAAGGCCCTAAACTAGCAACAACCCTTCCACCATGCCCTTAAATTGACATGGGATCTACAAGGTAACTAATCACATAAACTAGCTACATTATCCACATTAAAAAGTTAGCAAAATAAACATGAAGTTTCAGACAAAATCCTCATCACAAAAAATATAAGTTTTATTATATTTCCATCAATAGGAGTACATAGCATGACCATGTGACAAAAATGACCAAAGTGCAAAATTGTCCAACAGTAGGGCTACATCAGGTCTACTTAGCCAGTGGTGTCTAGTAGGGTTGGAGGTTGCTCTTTCTCCTCTTTTCTTGCTCTGCTAGGGTCTATGACATCACCTGGTACCTACTCAACAGCAATATGAAACAACAAATTATTTAGTAAGTGCAAAACTAAAATACAAAATTAATGTGCAAAAATGACACATGAAAAGTATAGAAAACAAAATAAAAACTAACTCAGGAGGGTCCTATATTAGACTCTAGGCATAATCTATCAAGGCCCTCCTCCAAGAATTAGAGGATCTTGACCTCTAATAACTATGTCCAATCCTCATAGCTAAAGTCAACACCTGCCAATGTCTTGTCCTCATCCATGGTGGTCCATGTAGGAGGCTACATAGAAAAGGTGGTCATAGAAGTCTTCCTTGAAGATAGAGTAATCTTGCACTTTGGGAAGCCACTAACCACTATATGTTAAGAAAATATCTCAAAGGCCCAACTCCCACCAATGTCCTCAATGAACATCTTAAGGTGATGGGCCTTCACAAACTCATCCTCAAGCTACTTCAAATAGGCATCCCGCTCACACTTGTAGTGGTACTTGTGTTCCTTCTACATATGCCCCCATTTGTACACCTTGGCACTTATGACATTGGAAAATGTCAATGGCTGGAACACCAAGAGGTTCACAAACATACAACCTAACCTCGAATCCATCCAAGGGCCATGTTAGGAAATGGAAACAAGGTGCCCTAAATGGTCTTATCAATCAAATAGGGACTTACATGGTGTTAAAATGACCATGTGTGAGAAGGGTTTATACTGCGTTATGCATGGACATCGAGATCAGCTAAGCTAGAGTGTACTGGGTTTTCCTGGCCTGAAAACAGCAACATGAGCATGTAAATACATATCAAAAAATGAAAAATGCAAGAGCTATGCTTATTATCAAAGAAAAATTCTTGAAAAAATGGAATAGAATTTGAGAGAAAAAAGTGCACTCCCTCCCTCCCCCCCCCAAATGGGGAGCATAGCTATTGATAGAAAAAAAGTGAGAATTGTACATGGTGTACAAACAAGCACAATGGCAACATAGCAATGTAGTCATAGCCTTGTGGATGCCCGAAACATGGAACTAGTGATAACTAGGGGGATTGAACCTACTAGGTTGGCTATTGCCATGTTCTATGGGTGTAATGGTGGACTATGATTTGGGAGGTGCCAAGGTGCAAAGCTTAAACGCTCAAGTGTAAGAATGCCATGGATGCTCAAAAAGTTGAAATGCTCAATGCTCTTTTGATTTGTTAGCCCCTAGAATGCTAAATGTAGAGGTATTTATAGGGCTAGGGTTAGTGTGAAATGTAGATTGGGTGCCACTTGACATGAGCATAGATGGGGTTACGTTAACATGCTACACTCCCATGAGAGTAGAAAAGTGTTATGCTCTAAAGAACTATAATGAGTTCCCAGAGATGGCTGAATTGTGACTACACTGCCCAGAATATATATGCTAGATTGTGAATGATTGCAATGTTCCTACAAACAAGGCAAAATAGTACAACTTCAAGGCTATGCTTTGGGACTACATCTTCCCCATTTTTGAGTAGGGTCAAGCATATGATCAATTTTGGGGACCAATGGGGGTTCAAAAGAGATGCAAATTTCTGATCTTGGTTTCCATAGCAATGTTGAATTTGAGAAAAAGATTGATGCTAAGTTCTAGAGGCTTTTGGAGGCTATCAGAGGCTTTTCTCTAGTTTCAAGCTAGCTACAATCTAGAGCATAACACAACACTTAGTGAAAATTTGCAAAATTTTAATGTTTCACATTGGTTACACTAACTATGCTTGTGAGCATAACAAAGTGTAGTAGGGGCACTTAGCCGACTTTTGACAAAATTTATAGTCTTTATTCATGATACACTGGCTACACTTTGGGGTGTAGCAGGAGAGATAGTCGTAGGAGTTGGAAAATGTGCCAAATGTGTCTTCCATGTTGAACTTGCTTGATAGATTCTTATCCAACACTTAAAGAAAAAACAAGGCACTGGAACCTATGCTATGCTTGCTATTCTATGGAGCATAGCAGAGCATAGCAACCCAAGCAATAGAAAATTTTCCAAATTATTTTTTCCATCCCAAGCAACCTTGACAACTTCTGGCTTGGCATGTGGATGAACTATTCACTAAAATGTGTGCTACACTAGCTACATTGGTGAGTGTAGCAAGCATAACAACCCAAGAGGTAGAAAATTTTTCAAACTATTTTGTCCATCCCAAGTAACCCTGACAACTTCTAGTTTGGCACTTGGGCAAACTAGCCATGGAAGTTTATGCTACACTAGCTACACTAGGGAGTGTAGCAAGCAAATTCAAAACATAGTGAAATACCACCAATTTTAGGCTCTCGTGACTCAACATCAAATTTTTCTAAGCATTAAAACCTAGGTGAAATTTCTCTAAATGTGGTACCATGATGTGCCACACGGATAGCATGGCACCCTAGAAGTCCTAATGTCTACAAAGTTTTTTCAAAGTCTACCTGCTATACTTCTCAACATAGTTAGTGTAGCACCCATTTCCAAGGCCAGTTTGCACAAGAAGGGCACTGAAGATGGACTAAAAAGTTTGGAAAATTTTCTATCTTCTAGGTCGTTAAGCTTGCTACACTTTCTAGCTTGCCCAACCTGACACATGTCTCGGATGCTAGTCCACCCAGGTGCTAAGCTAAGAGTTGTCAAAAATGTTTAGGATAGACAAATAGTTCAGAAAATTCTCAAACTTTCGATCTGTTACACTCTGCTACACTGTACAGTGTAGAAAACATAGCAAGCCATGTGGGAATAAAATTTTCCCTAGTGTTGGACCAGACATATAAGGTGCATTTGACAACTCTTCAACCTCTAAGGCTACCTGTCCTACTTCATCCTTAGAGCATGATCAGAGTTTCATCGAAAAGCATTGCAAGTTTGGTCAAAATTTATTCAAAATTAGATGTTATGCTATGTTATGCTGCACAGCGTAGATAACATAGCTGAGGTAACAGGGTTAAAAATATTTCAAGTATGAAATGAAGAGGTATCAGGCTCCTTCAACATGAAAAGTGTAGTTGATGATTACTGAAGTTGCTTGCCTTACTGAATCTCAAAGTCATATTTGCAATTTTTGTGACAAAATTCATTGGAAAATGAGTGCTATGCTCTACTACGCTATGCAGCATAGATAATTTAGTAGGCCAAAAAATGCAAAATTTTTCTAAGTTTTCATGCTATTCTTCTTTATGCTGGGTAGCATAGATAGTGTAACACTTAGAAAAGGCTTCTGAATGCCTCGAAAAGCCCTCAGAATTTAACATCAACCTTTATTTCATCTCTAGCATCTCTCCAATGACCAAGATCAACAATTTTGTTTACTTTTGCACCCCTTATTGATCCCCAAAGTTGTCCCTATGCTTAACCCAACTTGGAAGAGAAGAAAAGATGTAGTACTGGAGCATAAGGCTCCAAGCTGCATTTTTTGGGCATTTTTGTAGAAGATATGGTAGTTTTTCAAACTTTGGCACATGCAGTTTAGGCAATATGGTCATAGCTTGGTAGATTTTTAGTCCCTATTCTTGTCCTATCAAGCGTAGCACCACACTTTGAGCGTAGCACATTAGCATAACACATTCACGATTATGCTACATGGGACCCAAGACACATGGAATCCAAACCACATCTCCCCTCCAACCCTAACTCTATAAATACCCTAGTAATTAACATTATAAGGGTTGGATTTGGTAGTTGGCTTTTGTAGTTGGCCTTGGTAGAATATTTACAAGGAAAAGGTTTATGAGTGGAAAATCTCAGCATTAGAGTCTTTAAAATCTTTTTTCCACTCCCGCACTTGAGCATGACACCTACACATGCACAACATAGCAACTCTCAATCCAATAAGCATTAGCTCCTTCGTGTCTATCAGCACCATGTCTACAACGCCCTAGATATTGTGACCATATTGCCTCATTTCCCTGCTATGTCTATCTACACTGCATACCAATTGTACACATCATTTGATCAAAAGTCATGTCCCCCAATCTTAGGGTGATGCATTTCCTCACTTGAACTCTCATTCTAATTTTCTATGACACATATTTTAAACTATCATGTATTTCTATAGTCATTATGCATTAAGACATGTACATTGATATGCTCCCACTATTATGTGTGTTGCGTTCCTACTTGTTCCAACTCCTACATGTGATGCTCTAAAAATATTGTTCCAAAATAGTTATTGGACCCCATGTAAGTCCCTGTCTGATCGACCAGACTATTTAGGGTGCCCTGTATCCATTTTCTACAGCATCGACCTCCCATGGACTCGAGGTGAGGCTATGCGCTTGAAAACCTCTCGGTGTTCCAGCCACCGACATTTTCAAATGCTACATTTTTTGGTGCTAGAAGGAGGGCTCGAACCTCCATGTCCCTTCTATGCGCCATGAGTAGTCCCACGTGCCTTCTATACCTCCGTCACTAGCAATGAGCTAGCATAAATGTAACACCCCTATGGACCTACTACGGCAATAGCTAGATCATAGGCTAGTGTAGGGGTTGTTCATGTTTTGGTTAGTATAGTTGGGTCCTAGTTGATGGTTCCCCTAGAACCCTGCAGGACAACAGGCCCAAAATGGTGTACTGCGTTAAGCTCTTTGTGTTTTGTGTAGCATGACACATGTAGCGTAACAAGTGTAGTGTAACAACCCTATCAGCATGACAGTCCTGCCTAGCGTAGTGAGCATAATAGCACAAGTTACTACTTTTCCAGCATTTTTAGACTTTGCCATTTTTGGCTTGTCTTCAGTGCAACTTACCTATTTAAGAATTTTCACTCAAAACGTATTGTACTCCATCATTTCTCGCAATTTCTTTACTTACGTTATTTTTTGACATAGCAAAGATGAACCCACCTAGCACCTTAGCTACCACCTTGAGCTTGGAGATAGCTCATCCCTTGCAACATGTGATGGCTCTTGAGTGATCACGTAGCCCAATGCACCCACAACAGTAGTCTCTTTGACTGCAACATCAATCTCCCAAATGCATAGCACATGATGAGGAGTGATATAACCTCTTATGTGCAAGGATCCAAGCAAGCCTACTACTGGATCGTCAAGAATTAAAAAAAAAGTGTAACTTTGAAATTATTCATCAAAATGGAGGGGAGTTCCTTCCTACTCCTGATGCCATCATACCACTCATTAAAATGTTTCAATGGATATTGAATCAACATATTCGACTGAGTGGATCAAAGGAGTGAGACACAGTGTCTCACTATGAGGAATCCCTTCATGATGGGCAAGAGAATTTTGAATCCCATTTTGAAGGTGGTGGCCTGCTCTACACCACAGCTTAAAAATCCACCTCTCTATTTCTTTCACACTAGTCACAACCCTCCACCCCTTTTTTCATGAATACAATTCTTCTATAGCCCAAACCTTCCTTGTTATAAAGTAGTCATCAAGTGGTATAAATACCACAGCATGTAGGGCCTTTGACCTTCTTTTCCTTTAGTATTCCTTTAGTGTCCATCCAGTTTCTTCAACCAACATCTGTGATGCCTACATTACCATACGTACACACTATGTCTACATCAAAACCACAAATGAGTCCTATTTCCACTACCTCTTCCACACCAATTCCATTGCCAGTAGTAGCTCCAACCTCAATTACATGGTGGGCAATGACATCCTTTCCTATTGTTTAGTCATCCCAGAAACCATAGTATATCTAGCCCCAAATCTATCAAGCTTCACATATGGTGCAACCAACTACGGGGCTGTGGGTGGCTATGACAATGGGGTAGGTACCCATTCCCTGAGCACCACCAATGGTAGTCACTCCAACAACACCACACACAGGGTTGTGGGCTGCTCAGATGGCATCACCATGGGAACTACTCCAGCAACACCTCAATTGGGACTGGTAACTGCACCAACAACACCACCAATGATGGCTATTCTGATGGTACCATTGATAGTCCAACTTATGTAGCCTTCCATAACACCCTTGAGTCTAGACTAAGCCTTCCAGCTTATTCAGACCCTCATCGATGAAGTCAAGTGACTTAAAGCCACTGGTTCTGAAATAGTCCAAGTAGTGAACTTTTACCAAGATGACCCTATTAGCCCCATCATGCCTTCACTCACGTTGCCTCCTGGGGTACAACTTCCCCAATTCACAAAATACAATGGAGAGGGTGATCCCAATGCCCACTTGGTTATGTTTTGATCTGAGTCCCTATTACTACAACTATGGTAACATGTGATTATTTGTGTTTTCACCATGTCTTTGAATGATAAAGCTTTGGACTGGTATCGTGCACTTCCTCGTGCATCTATTTCAACATTAGAAGAATTACTAAGTTAGCTTGTCACTTGCTTTAGGTATAACTTGAAGCCAAAATTCACCTTAAACCAACTCATGAATGTCAAACAAGAACCAATAGAACTCATCCAGAAATTCATACAACACTAGAGTGCTACCTTAAATGAAATTCGTGAGCCAATTGCTAAAGCCCATCTATTGGCCATTTTCAAGGGTGCTATGAATGATTTTATCAAATCTAAGCTATACTATTAGCACCACACACCCTTAGCCAAGATTTTGCACAAACAAAGAGTATCCAAGATGCAGTGGAGGCTAGTAGGAACCCAAGTTATATAGCTTACAAAAATGCACATGCAAAGAAAGAGAAGGAAAAGGGAAAGGCTACAACAATCATTGTGGCCATTGTAGCTAAAGAAACCAAGCCCAATAACAACAAGAAGGCTACCAAAATGCTAAGGCCAAGATTGCAACCACTAAAATGTCAATCTCTAGCAACGTGGGCACTAGCCAACCTCTGGCATCAATGGTCGTGATACAAACTTCGCCTAGGCCAAATTTTGAGGGTAAGGATCCCTTGAAATACACCTGATTGCCAATTAATCCATCGAAGCTATTAGACCAACTACTAAGTGTTGGGTGCATTTAATATAAACAAATGACAAAAGAGACCCATAAACACCATGAGAGGTATTGTGAGATTCTTTGAGACCCCTCTATGGCTATGCCTAATGAGCCTCTAGTGCCTAAAAATTTTAGGCTAGAATATTTCTGCAATTACCACCAATTGTATGGCCATGACACGAATTACTGCTTGGCATTGAAAGATGACATTCAGCATATGATTGATCAAGGAAAGTTGGTCCTTAATGGAAATAGTCCTGTCTAACCAAAAAACTAGTCTATGAACGTCTATAGGAACTCATTGAATGCTAATAATGTAGCCTATACCATTAATGTCATTAACATTGATGATAATGTAGAGTCATCACATGAGCCATTTGTGGTTTTTATACCTTCCCACAATTTTGAGACTTCAATGTCAACTAGGTTGCACATCCCTTTTGTCTTTAAAGCACCACCACAAAGGGCTGTTACACTATTTGTAGTTAAGCCTCCACAACACATCATTACAACAACACAAGCACCTTTTGTTATAAGAGTTTCAAAACATACAAACTCACTACCTACCTAGAGTCCAATGGTTGAAACTACAGCACAACCCTCTCACTTAAGAAAACATGACGAGCACCTAGTTGATAACATGACTAGAGAACGCACTACACTAGGCTCCCCTAAGCTCACTCCTTTATCAGTGATTCCCATGGCCCCTCCATCCAAAGATAAAACAAAAACACATACATAATAAGCAACTACTAAAGCTCAGAAGCCTATTACCCAACCAAAAGCCAAGGCCTTTCCTTTTCAAGGAATTCATCTTTTGGGGCATATGGAGGAAGTAAAAACTATAAAACAACCAGACATTGCACAAGACTTCCTGGACACATTTACACAATTTAGACAAGCTTTAAAATAAAAAAAATACAACTTTAAGCTTGTACGATTTAATAATGACTTCCATAGCGCACCAAGAGGCTTTGATCCACATGATGGTAGCTATCCATGTTAAGGAAGATATGCCACCAGAGGAAAGAGCCATTCATGCTGTTATGCTCCCATCTATAGCTGATGAACCATAGGCAACTCACTTGACTTTTCATGATGAAGCCATTAAAGCTAACCTAGAAAAGGGTCAATTAACCACTGCCCCTATGTTTACAACAATTTTTGTAGGCCAATACAGGATACATAGGGTGCATGTTGATGATGGGACAACAACCAATGTAATTCCATTTCCTGTTGTTGGCAAGTTGGGCCTAGTGGATCAAATCAAGCCCAGAACAACTTCTTGTTTGAAGTCCTTCAATGGGGCATGCGTTGTGGTCAAGGGGACCATCACTATCTATTTCATGGAAAATGATTAATTCCCCACTAATGTGGAATTCATTTTGGTAGAAGAGATGCTTGGGTTCAATTTGATCTTGAGAAGATCTTGGTTAGCCCAATTAAGGGCTATCTCTTCACCAATACACCAAGAGATCCATCTACCCTATGTAGGTAGAGAGTTGGTGATCTTTAGCGATGATGTAGCCCCTCATGCTATAAACAACATAAACACTAAGCAAGGGTTGCAAATAGAAATCTTTAAAGACATGTCACCTATCCATGCTGAAACTTAATGTTTGGAACATGAGCCAAACAAAACTAACAACCTGCATGGAGAAACCATGTGGGCAGAGTTACCTTTCTTAATGGAAAATGATGGCCTAGAGGAATACCACCTCAAGTCTTCTAGGCCATATGCCTTACCTAACCCACATCAAGTTAGGAAGCAATTATGCTATTAGGATGTACCCTTACTTTACTCCTATGAATTTTTTGTTTTTAACACTTTTGTTTGTACATTTTCAATTTTTCATTGTGTTTGTCTTTCGCATTAGTTATATCATGGTAGCCCAAAATGGCCTTAAACTCTCGTATGGCATGCTAGTGCCTAAAACTAGCAACCCACTCTCTGAGATTAATTAGTTATGGTCCAAAACAGCTTAACCTAGCCATGTCCCAAAATGGCCTTAAACTAGCTATGGTCTGGAATGGCCTTAAACTATCATACGGCTTGAAGTGGCATTAAACTAGACCATGGGGCCCAAAAGGGACCTAAGTACATCAAAAAAAACATTAGGCAAAGGAAATAAAATAAGAACTTCACTTTTCATTAAATTTCAAATACATGGTCCAAAATTATGTCCACATTTAGAGTTACAACATCACTCAATAACAGGGGTTCTATTTCAATTTTTTTTAAAAAAAATCCTCCCCACATGCATTATGCAACATAGGATGCTTCAAACCCTCATTCTGTACCACTACTCAAGACACCCTTGCCATTACCTTAGCATAGAACAAAAAAGAGAAAGAAGAGAATGTGCATCGCTCCTAGCCACGGTGATGGTAGTCATGGCCATGACATAACAGCCATGGCGACAACCACCATGGCGGTGGTAGCGGCCACAACATAGCAATTATAGTGGCAACTATGGACATAGCGAGAGTAGCCATTGTACCGACCGAGATCGTCGATGCAAGGTTGGAACGTTACGAGCACCGAAAGATCTACGGACAAGCGCAGTCGACCCTGCCTCCGCTTGAGGGCAAGCTGGAATGGACGAAGGCAGAGTGCCTTGAATGGTCTACACGCGGATCAAACAAGGACTTCCCCATCGTTTGCCGCTACAACACGTTGGGTTATACGTAAACAATGCACGTTAAATGTAAACCGTAAACAAGCACGATAATGTAAATGAGCCTATAAACGTAAAATGAAAAATGAAGAAAAATACAATAAATCTAAGCAAAATGTAAATTGTTTTGTATTGAGAATTGATTACAAAGTGCACCGGTCCAAACGCAGTCGTGGCTTTGACACAAGGCGGACGAAAGGCCCAGCGTGTGCAGGGATGACTCGGCTAGTTCGCAAGGCAGGTGGAGCATAGAGACTGTGTGTATGGCATATAGGGCTCTCCAGCGTAAGAGGGTTTTGGAGCTCTGGTCCGCAGCGTCTATGTCCCTTGTGCGCTCTGGGAGTTTTATTTTTCCACCCCCCTTAAATTCACAGAAAACTGGGCTTTTTATAGGGGGGGTTTACCGGGAAAATTGGGTTGGGAGACACGTGGCGTGTCGACCAGGTGCATACAATTTAGAAATATGGTATACATTGGGCGTATACGCTACATCAGGCTAGCGTATACGCCCGTTGATGGATGCTGGCGTATATGCTGGGCGTATACGCTGAAACACTGTAGCATTCACGCTGAAACACTGTAGCATTACGCTGGAACACTGTAGCATTACGCTAGAACACTGTAGCATTATGCTGGAACACTGTAGCATTATGCTGGAACACTGTAGTCTTACGCTGGAACATTGTAGCATTTACGCTGGAACACTGTAGCATTACGCTGAAACACTGTAGCATTTATGCTGAAACACTGTAGCATTACGCTGGAACACTGTAGCATTTACGCTGAAACACTGTAGCATTACGCTGGAACACTGTAGCAGCGTATACGCTGGGCGTATAGGAATGGAAGATCATCATTTGGAGCCCAAAATCGGATCTTCAAGTGCCTGCGACCTGCTAGGGACCCTGGGGAAGGTCCTGGGGGGTCTAGACACTCCACTTTAGCATGTTTTGAGGAGTTTTTGAGCCCCGAAAGTTGCTGTACACTGGGCCTTACGCTGGGCATGTGTAGGCCAGCGTACAGGATGCATACTTAGTGAAAACCAAGTATTTTGAGCTCAAGATTTGCCAAGTTTGATGCCAAATGTCATTGTAGTTGTCTATGGGTCCCAGGGAACTTTTACTTGCTTGCTTTGACTTCGTTTGATGCTATTTTTGAGGCTTCTAAGCTTGGTCATACTGAGGACCAACATGACTTTGGGAGATGAAAATTACGGGGATTGGGAACTGATCAAGGGATTATGCATGGTAAAGGGAATGCTCTAGTGTGTATACGGGTCATGCTGATCCTTGTCAATAGCCATTGTTTAGCAGACTTGGAATCAAGGCATGAGATGTGCGTCCTTTGGCGGAACAAGACTCTTGTTTAGTGTTTAAGAGGACTTGTTGGCCATGTGATGGTGGGTTACGTTCTCTAGAGGAATAGGCCCTTTTTTGGTGTTAAAGAAAACCTGTTGGTGGAGAGCCAAAGCTACGCAATGAGATGTTACTTGAGCTTTTGAGACATGAGTGTTTGTTTCCAAGACAACTGCCTTCCCACCTCGGGCTTATGGGAAGTGCCAAAGGTCTTGTGGTTCATTTTGCTCTTTCCTCTTTTCTTTTTCTTTCTTTTTCTTTTTTGTTTTTGCCCCCTTTTTTTGGTTGTTCTTTTTTTTTTGTGTTTTATCTCTTTTTTGGAAAGAGCTTTCTTTCAATTTGTCGCTCATGCTCATGTGCCATATTGTGTGTTGTAATTTCTTGAGAGTGCCACAGCATGTAATAGTGTGCTCCAAGCTTTGGGGTGTACTGGGTGTATCTGGGAACTGTAACTGGTTAGGAAATGGAGTAAGAGTGTTGGGGAAATGGAGAATGTATTGGGAACTGGGAATGTACTTTTGACTAGATTGATTAACCTGGTTGTGTGCTTTAGAAACAATGTGGCACCTTGTCACCGTGATGAAGTGTATCGATGTACGAGCACCACTGGGCGTTATCCTGTAAACACAACTCCAAGAAGACAAGAAAACCACAAGTGAATGAGTTAGTGAACACTTCAGGCATGAATGTGACTGATGCAAATGGAGGCACCATATGAAACCTAAGGCAAACAGAATGAGCAACAATAGTGTTGTCATAGCCGGTGTGATGAATGATGCAGCAGACATTGAAGAAGAAATTTCATGAATTATAGCAGCAGATGAATGTTCCAGAAATGATGTGGCCAGTTTATAGTCTTGGTGGACTGTCGTGGGTTAGTTTTACGTCATAACCCGTTGGACGTTCCTAGTTTATCGTCGTAGCGGACAGTATGATGCTAGTTTATAGTCGTGGAGGACTATGAAGAGGCAAGCTAGTTTATAGTCTTAGTGGACTCTAGTGAATGAGTGTAACAGTTTAGCGTCATGTCAGATAGAGCTCTGTGGTGTCGATTTACCGTCATGACGCCAGGACATTCTGTGGTATCAGTTTTAAGTCATGATGCTAGGACTGTCAGGGTGGATGCATGCATGTACGTCCGTATGATCCTGTAAACAAAAGCAACTAGAAGAAACAATGTTAAATAGCCACTGCAGAAAACATGAATTGAAATGCACAAGTGAATAGAAAATAAAGTGAAAAGGTTCTAGTTTAAGGCCTTTTCGGGCCACGTGTTCTAGTTTAAGGCCTTTTCGGGCCATGGTTTAGTTTAAGGCCTTTTCGGGCCACATGCAAGTGTGCAAGCTAGTGCAATGCAAACTAAGGTGACGTATGCACAACAAACAAAGGTGAAGAGTGGGCGAGGATTAGACGTGTCTTTGGCCGTAAGGGAGTCTTGATTATGTGGTTGTTTCTTAGTAGGACATGGTTAGGAGGCGTGCTAGTTTGCTCTAGGAGGCTTTCAATTTTTACCCCTTGTTCGGGCATTTTAGCTCTAGGTGTTGTGTTTGTTATTATGGGTGTTGCTTCAAGAGGCTCCTCTACCAAGACCTATGACATGTCCATGTTGTGGTCAGCTTGAAAAGGAGTGTTGTTGCCATGTATAATGACTTGTCCACCTTCGTATGGAAGGT
>MNCI01031946.1:1402914-1468486 GCA_015680685.1 Gnetum montanum | reverse complement strand
TGCCAGTTTAACGTCTTAGCGGACGTCTGTGGTGGTACTTTGACCACAAAGGGTGTTTTCGGTGCTCGGGGTTGCATTGAATCTTACCAGTTTAACGTCTTAGCGGACGTATGAGGTGGTGGTACCTTGACCACAAAAGGTATCGTCGGTGCTCTAGGTGGCACCTTGATGACAATGGGAGGCCCCTTGCTCATGGAGGTGGAGGGGATTGTTGCCTTGCTGGGAGGCACACGAATCACAAAAGGTTGCCGCACAGGTTTAGGCTTACTATCTATGCCAATGGATTTTATGACATAGGGGGCATTGTCTGTGCTCGGTTGATTTAGGGTGTTTATGTTTAGTTGGCCCCATTCTATCATTACTTGTAGATCATCCTTTAACGTGCGACAGGTGTCGGTATTGTGACCGGACATTTGGTGGTAGTGACAGAATTGGTCTAACTTGAAATGTCGTGGAACCAGGGGCTCATTTGGTGCTGCTAAGATGGGGTTCCTTAGTAACTCGCAGTACCTATCATATCGGCGGCGAGCATTCTCCGCTACGTGTTTGTATTGGATTTGCCCAGTTCTAAGGAGTTTCTCTCGGAGTTCTGAAGGTCATGTAGGTAGAGGTATGTACTTAGAGCGATCTTTGTGCTGAAAGTTGGGCCTTGGGGTGGCCCCTATTGTTGTAGGCGGGTTGATACTGGTGTTAGTTGTTTTTGTGCTTGTGGCCACAATTTCCGTCGTTGCCTTTTGTTTGGCAACATGTTGATTCTTGTAAGCCACATAGGCGGGGTCATTGCTGGCTTGTGCAGCTTGTTCAATGTTCTTGATCTGTGTGAATGCTTGGCTCAACGTTTGAGCACTTAGGTAGTACAGTTTTGACTTAACGAAGTCATTCACGGCTCCCTTCAGAATTGTGAGCAAATACTTTTCAGGGATGGGCTCATGAAGTTCGTTAAGGGCTGCACTCCATCATTGGATGAACTTTTGCACAGGCTCAAATGGTGCTTGTTTCACCTGTATCAGACTATCTAGTGTGGATTCAGGCTTAAGGTTGTACTTAAACCGCGTAACGAACTAATGTAATAGATCCTCCAGAGAGGATATGGAGTTAGGAGGCAAGGCTCGGTACCAGTCTAAGGCTACACCCATTAAGGACATAGCGAACACTCGCAAGATTGCGTGGGGCCAAGCTTGAAGCAATAGAGTTTCTGATCGAAATGTGACTAAGTGAGCATTTGGATCTCCCTCCCCATTGTACTTGGTTAACTGGGGCAATGCGATTCCCTTGGGTAAAGCTAATGGTGGCACTAAAGAGCTAATTGGATCATCGCGATAGAAATCTAGTACTTTAACTTGTTCAGTGTTGTCAGCTTTGAGTTGCTTTATCTCATCCGCTAATGCTTGCATCATCTATTTTGCTTCTGCCCACTCTTGAGCGGTAGGCAGATTAGTTGATTGGCGAGGTTGTTGGGTCATCATTTGTTGTTGTGGAGCGATGTTCAGAGTTGCGGTTGTGGGGTGTGGCACGTTGAAGTGAGTGGATTGTTGAACAAGGGGTATGGCCCCTTGCCTAGCCACAAACTGTGAAGTGACACCCTGGATGTGTGAGGCCGATGTAGTGAAAGTGGCCCCATGGGTTTGCACGTGTGGTATGTACTGGGTGGAGATGGGGGTGGGTAATCTCTTTTGGGGTACTGGTGCTTATGTGCTCATTGACACTTGGTGAGTGGTTGTCTGTCCCATGCGAGGATGGAGTGATGGGTTCACGTAGGCATGGGGACTGTGGGTGTGGTATGAATCCTTAGGTTCGGATTGTGCCTCGAAGTCATCTATATTGTGTTGGTTTTTTGGCTCCTCATTGGGTCGCCGTGAGTTTTGGCTCGTTGCAAGAAGGAGTTGGGAGATGAGTTTATGCTGAGGTTCAGAAAGGAGGATGACGTCATATACAGAGGGGACGAATTCATGACCTCCCATGTATATGCGCTCGAAATTTCGTTTTGCCTCCTGTTCTATGGTGTCAAGAGGAAGGTTGGCTTGAATCTTCACACAGATGTAGTTATACTATTCATGTGTGGGGACTACGAGGGCACGTGCGTTGGAGTTTTGGGATGATTCCATGGTAATGTGTGCTTGGACAAGGTAATCGATGTTGGTGGTCGTTAGGACTTAGACTGGTTTGAAGTAGGTGTGAATCGCAGCGAATTCGGCTTTGAAACGAGCCCGTTTTGGGTGTTTTTGTTGAAAAAACACTGTAGCGGTACTGTAGCAGAACTGTAGCATACGCTGAAACACTGTAGCATACGCTAAAAAACTGTAGTAGCATATACGCCCGAGCACTGTAGCAGCGTATACGCCCAGACACTGTAGCAGCGTATACGCCCGAGCACTGTAGCAACGTAAAAGCACTGTAGCAGGCGTAAAAACACTGTAGCAAGCGTAAAAGCACTGTAGCAAGCATAAAAACACTGTAGCAAGCATAAAAACACTGTAGCAGCCTAGACGCTAGGAATTTAAAACAAAATTAGCGTAGACGCTGGGGTTTAGTTTGGTAGCGTAGACGTTGGGGTTTCAGTTTGGCAGCGTAGACATTGTAGTCTGTTAGCAGCATAGACACTGGGGTTTCAGTTTGGCAGCATAGACGCTGTAGTCTGTTAGCAGCGTAGACGCTGAGGTTTCAATTTGGCCCTCCTTCTAGTGCCAAAAACTGTACCGACCGAAATCGTCGGTGCAAGGTTGGAACGTTACAAGCACCGAAAGATCTACGGACAAGCGCAGTCGACCCTGCCTCTGCTTGAGGGCAAGCTGGAACGGATGAAGGCAGAGTGCCTTGAATGGTCTGCACATGGATCAAACAAGGACTTCCCCAACGTTTGCCACTACAGCACGTTGGGTTATACGTAAACAATGCACGTTAAATGTAAACCGTAAACAAGCATGATAATGTAAATGAGCCTGTAAACGTAAACTGAAAAATGAAGAAAACTGCAATAAATCTAAGCAAAATGTAAATTGTTTTGTATTGAGAATTGATTAGAAAGTGCACCGGTCCAAACGCAGTCGTGGCTTTGACACAAGGCGGACGAAAGGCCCGGCGTGTGCAGGGATGACTCGGCTAGTTCGCAAGGCAGGCAGAGCGTAGAGACTGTGTGTACGGCGTACACGACTCTCCAGCGTAAGAGGGTTTTGGAGCTCTGGTCCGCAGCATCTATGTCCCTTGTGCGCTCTGGGAGTTTTATTTTTCCACCCCCCTTAAATTCACGGAAAACTGGGCTTTTTATAGGGGGGGTTTATCGGGAAAATCGAGTTGGGAGACACGTGGCGTGTCGACCAGGTGCGTACAATTTAGAAATATGGTATACGCTGGGTGTATACGCTACATCAGGCCGGCGTATACGTTGGGCGTATACGCTGGACTTGCTGGGCGTGTGAACTTGGGTGGACGCTGGGCGTATACGCTGATGGATGCTGGCGTATACGCTGAAACACTGTAGCATTCACGCTGAAACACTATAGCATTACGTTGGAACACTGTAGCATTACACTGGAACACTGTACCATTATGCTGGAACACTGTAGCATTACGCTGGAACACTGTAGCATTTACGCTGAAACACTGTAGCATTTATGCTGAAACACTGTAGTATTACGTTGGAACATTGTAGCATTTACGCTGGAACACTGTAGCATTACGCTGAAACACTGTAGCATTTATGCTGAAACACTGTAGCATTACGCTGGAACACTGTAGCATTTACGCTGAAACAATGTAGCATTACGCTGGAACACTGTAGCAGCGTATACGCTGGGCGTATAGGAATGGAAGATCATCATTTGGAGCCCAAAATCGGATCTTCAAGTGCCTGCGACCTGCTAGGGACCCTGGGGAAGGTCCTGGGGGGTCTAGACACTCCACTTTAGCATGTTTTGAGGAGTTTTTGAGCCCCGAAAGTTGCTGTATGCTGGGCCTTACGCTGGGCATGTGTAGGCCAGTGTACAGGATGCATACTTAGTGAAAACCAAGTATTTTGAGCTCAAGATTTGCCAAGTTTGATGCCAGATGTCATCGTAGTCATCTGTGGGTCCCAGGGAACTTTTACTTGCTTGCTTTGACTTCGTTTGATGCTATTTTTGAGGCTTCTAAGCTTGGTCATACTGAGGACCAACATGACTTAGCTTAATTTCTGTCTTCAAGTGTTAGCCAAAATTTTTTGTGGTGTTTCAGCCATGACATAGTGGCCATAGTAGTTGCAATAACCAAGGTGTGGTGGTCACAACGGAGATGGTGGTGATAGTAGTGCCACTTGATAGATTGCCCCCATTTCAAAAAAAAACACAACATAAACAAAGGCAGCATAATGGCCTACCAAGTAGATGATGCTTCCTATCGCTCTTCAATATTTTTTCTAGGGAAACATCATAAGGTGCACTCCCCTTCATCCACATTTGCAGGGCCTTGATGTCTACACTCACTTTTGTGCACCATTATCTTGTTGTCAAGTTCTAGCCTATTAGTGATTATGCTCTGCAAGTGCTACGCTCTCTTCTCTGGACTGTGCTATGCTCTGGACTATTAGCTTTGATGGTGAAAATGATAGGTTTACCATGGGTAAACCCCTATTTATACCCTTCAAGGTTATATGACATGTCACTTTTCTAGGATGTCCCATGTCCCGTGCATAACACCTGATGATCCATGTCCCGTGCATCACGTAGAACATCCCATGTCCTATGCGTAATGTGGGACAATCTATGCCCAGAGTGTAATGCAGGACATCCTATTTCCTATGCATAATTTGGAACATCCCATGTTCCATGCATTGTAGCATGTAGATTTCCAAAAAAAAAAAGAAAAAAATTTCAACCTTTGAATTTGGCTCAAGGCTTTACACTCTAGGCACTGTGACAGTCTGCTATGACTTTAAACTAGCAATTTTGAAATTCCCTTTACATATTATGCACAGTGATGGTTCGCTAAGACCTTAAATTGGTAGTTTTGAGATATTGCATAATTACTTTGCATGCATTTCGCTTCATGTTGCTATGTTAGGTAAGTACCACTTGACATCTTTTATTTGTTAGCTATTCTGCAAGATCACTAGGGAAAATGGTCATGCACGATGATCTCTATTTGCCTTTAATTTTGATAGAACCCCATGGTAGCTTCATGAGACACCTGAACATAGAGCTCATGGACTTTGAGTCGCCTCCCTATAACACCATCATAGCATCCTTAGAAACATCACTAGACTGGCTAGAACATTTGAAGCCTTAGACTTGGAAGCCAGTGAGGTAACTGAGGATTCACTTATAGAAACTCCTATGACCACATGAAAAGGTGAGGCAAGAACTTTAAAGCTTAGCTCTCTACTGGAGTCATAAATTCAACAAAATATCTCTAGAATTTTCAATGATAATATTAAAGTGTTTGCATGTTCGTATGAAGATATGTTAGGCTTAGACCCATGCATGATACAACACAACGTTATCTTAGATTCACGTGTCAAAGTAGTCAAACAAAAATCTCATAAAATTAAATCGGAGATTGCACTAGCTATTCACGACAAAATCACCAAGCTCTACCAAGCAAGGTTCATCTTGGTGATCAATTATGTAGAGTGGATATCAAACATTGTGGTCATCCTCAAGAAACTTTGGGACATATGCATCTGTATAGATTTTCAAGATTTGAATAAAGCAACCATCAAGGACAATTTCCCATTACCCAGTAAGGACAATTTCCCATTACCCAGTATCGACCAACTTGTCAATACCATGGTTGGCCATGCCTTATTATCTTTCATGGATGGATTCTCGAGATACAATCAAATTTGTATAAGCCCAGAACATCAACTTGCTACTACCTTCATGATACCTTAGGGAATGTTTTATTATACGATGATTCCCTTCAAACTAAAAAATGTTGGAGCAACATACTAGTGGGTTTTGACTTACATTTTTAGTGACTATCTTTTAGAATGGCTAACTGACTATGTGGACGATATAGTAGTCAAATCCAAGAAAGCTCTTGATCATGCAAATGACTTATACCTGGTCCTTCAATGTTGTTGTAGGCATGACCTTCATCTCAATCCGAAAAAATGTGTCTTCGATATCAAAACTAGATGCATGTTAGGCTTCATAGTGTCAAAAACAAGAATACGTGTAGATCAGGACAAAGTCAAAGCCATTATCAACTTACCACCACCCACAAACCTTAAAGAGTTGCATGGGTTGCAAGGTAGGGTATAGTTCATACAAAGGTTTATTGCGAGGTTGACAAATAAATTGCATCTAATGCAACACTTACTCAAAAAAGGAGCTAACTTCAAGTGGACAAACCAATGCCAAGAAGCATTTGATAACTTGAAAAAAGATCTTGTTCATCTTCCTACCATTTATCCTCCAGAAAGAAATAAGCCCTTCTACATTTATCTTGCAACTTTAGATACATCCATTACTGCTCTACTCTATCAAAAGAGGGATGATGGCTCTAAAATTCTTGTTTACTACCTAAGTCATGCATTGATAGCTTACGAAGAAAAATACAATGATATAGAAAAAAATTTCCTTGCTTTAGTATTTTCACTTAAAAATGGAGATACGATTTGTTTCATATCCAATTCAACATCATTTGCAAAAATAACATACTTAGGGCCATTACAACCAATATATATGAAAGTAGTAGGATAGCTAGGTGGAAAGAAATAACTACAGAATTTAACCTACACTACATAGCGCAGTCATCTACAAAGGGTCAAGCGATAGCCATGCAATTTACAACTTCACCCATAGATGACCAGGCAACAATAGAACCTAAATTTCCAAATTAGCATGTTAGCAATATAAGCATAGTACCTGTAGACTTTGAAGCTATTTTGCACTTTGATGGTGCCTCAACCACACAAGGTGGCAGTGCTGCTATCATTCTCACATTTCCCTCTTGAGAGATCTGACCTTGCACATACCACTTCATGTTTCTTTGCACGAATGATGTAGCAAACTACGAGGCTCTCCTTAGGGGCATTTTAGCAACTTGGGACTTAGGGATCCAAAATTTAGCAATTCGAGACGATTCACAATTGGTCATTAACCAAGTCACAAAGGTCTATGCCTATAAAGCACAACACCTACAGCCTTACTGTGATTTGACAAAATACTTATTAAAATAATTTGCAATCTTGGACATTCAATACATCCCCCACAATGAAAACACTATAGCTGACACATTACCCATGCTAGCTCTAAGCATGCCACCACACTTGTTTGCTAACTTACCCACTTCAATAGTAAAATGCACTGACACTATCATTCACACAACAAATATCACATCTGTAAGTGTGGCCCACACTCAGGATTGGTATGATGACATCAAAGCATATCTTCAACATGGCAAACCTCCACAAAACCTAACATCCGTCCAAAAAGACGCAATGAGAAAATGAGCATGATAGTAGTCCTCATAGGAAATAATGCTTTGTGTCATAGATCCTATGATGGGATACTACTAACTTGCATAAGTGAAAAAAAAAGCCAAAAAAATCATTGATCAAATCCCTGAGGGACTATGTGGAGGGCACATAGTTCCTAGGGCTATGGCAGTAAAAATTAGATGTCTAGGCTACTACTGGCCTTATATGGAGCGCAATTGCATCTCTAAGGTCAGGACATGTGACATATGTCAATGCCATGGGAATCTAATACATGTATTACCTACTGAGTTGCATACCACACAAATCACGTGGCCTTTTCAATGATGGGGACTAGACATCATAGGGCCCATAACGTCCAAGTCCTTTGCAGGGCATAGCTTCATTATTACTACAACTGAGTACTTCACAAAGTGGATAGAAGCTATTCCCCTTAGGAAGATCACATTTCAATAGGTTTGGAAATTTATTTTGGACAATATAGTGACTTGATTTGGCCTTCCTATGACTATCATTACAGACAACGAGCCCCAATTCAATAGCACATAAACTAGAGACTTTTGTTAAAACCTCAGCATTAAACACTCTTTCTCATCACCCTACTATCCTCAAGCAAACAACTAAGCAAAAGCCACCAATAAATCCATTGTCAACCTTCTGAAGAAGATGCTTAGCAATAGCAAGCAACGATGGCATGAGCAACTCATCTACACAATTTGGGCCTATCACAAAATGTGAAAAACTACCATAGGTAAGACACCATATAGTCTTGTATATAGATCTAAAGTGGTATTACCTCTTGAATTTCAAGTCCCGTCGCTCCAAATGATCCTCTTGAACTTTATGGATGAGACTCAAAATAATGCACGAAGGAAGAGCACATCCAAATGCTTAATTGCATCAAGTGGTATCAAGACAAACAATGGCAAAAACATCATTACAATCTACATCAATGCCCAATCAAAAAATGGGATCTAGTCCTCAAGACCATTCACGAGCTTGTCAAAAAATTTTCAGCTAACAAGGAAGGGCCTTTTTTGGTCACAAAAGCATATGAAAATGGGGCATTCAAGCTGGCTGACTTAGATGGCAATGAATTTGCTAATCCTATCAACCATCTGTACCTAAAACAATCTTACACCTAACATGCAATGTCACATCAATAATAAAGCAAGGTAAGTAGCACATTTGCTATGATGTTAAACTGGCATAGATCATCTGCTATGAGGTTAAACTGGTACAGATCATCCGCTACGATGTTAAACTAGCACAACTCATTCACTACAATGTTAAACTAACACAGTTGGCCCACTATGATGTTAAACTAGCACAGAGAATCCGGCATGACATTAAACTGGCACAGATTGTCCGCTATGATGTTAAACTAGCACAACATGTCCTTGGGCCATGACATGAAAATTGCACCCACAACATGTCTTTGGGCTATGACATTAAACTGGCACCCATAGTGAAACACCATAGAATTTTAGGACTCTCATGCTTCAGCAGAGTCTCAAAATTTAGGTAAGGACTTCCACAAGTACAGCGTCATGATAGTTTAGCAAGAAAATGTAGGCACTAAGGATGGACTGTCTAGTCTAGCAAGTTTTCTATCTCCAGAGCTGACAGGCCTGATGGACTCTCTGGCCTACCCAACTGGATAATTGACCTGGCTGACATCTACCCAGAAACTATGTTGGGAGTTTCCGAAAGTGTTTGGGATGAGAAAAATAATTCAGCAAGTTTTCTAGTGAAGAAGTCTACTACGCTACCCTATGCTATGTAGTGTAGCAAGCTTTGAAAGATAGTTTCTCAAGTGACCAAGTTCTAAGTGATAGAATGATTGCAAAAAAATTCATCAACATAAGATGCTATGCTATGTTATGCTATGTAGCATACCACAGCATACTAAAGGCAAAGTAGAAAGGCCCACCTTGCCAAGTAATTCTAACCAAAAAGTTGCACTCAGCAACACCTCGACCTTCAAAACTGGTTTCCCTACTTAGCCCTCGAGCCTCGAGAAAAATTCCTTGCTAGAAATTGGCAAATTAAACAAGGATGCATGATATGCTAGCTGCTATGTTGTGCTATGCTACATAGCGTAGAATAGTGTAGAAATAATGTAAAAGTAGCAAAAGTGTTTCAAACATGAGTTCAGCGAGTTCAAAAGCTCTCTGGCATAAAGGAAAAAAGTTGTAGTTGTTAGCATGACTAAGCCTGAAATGAATGCTTTTTAGCTCCAACATAAATTTCAAACAAGACCAATGGCTATGCTATGCTATGCTATGTAGCATAGCACAGCGTAGCAAGCAAGTAGCTACTTACACTACACCAATGTATTCAATAGTGTGAGTAAATGCAACACTAGTACGGAAGCATCAAGACATCTTCAGGTGACTCTAGAACTTATTGACAGCAATTTTCCTTACTTTAGCATCTCCTTAGCAAGATCAGCGGTTTCACTTCACTTCACATCCCCCTAGTCAGCTCCCAAAACATTGTTCCTATGCTTGACCCTACTTGCAAGAGTAGGGAAGACATAGTCCTAGAGCATAGGCTTCATTTTGCTCACATTATTAGCACACTGGATCTCGGCACATGCAATTTTAATGGTATGGTCACAGTGTAACAAAGTTCGCATCCACATGGTATGGACCTATTAGCATCTTGTAGGGTCCAAGACACATGGCATCTAGACGACTCTTCTCTCCTACTCCTAGCCCTATAAATACCCTGGCAAATAGTGCTCAAAGGATTGGCTTTTTTACATTGGCAAGAGTAATTGGCTTGGTTGGCTTCTCACGTGTAGTTGGCTTTTAAGTTGGCTTTTAGGAAGAATAGTTGGCATTTTTCTTGAGCATTCTAGTTACCTTTGAGCTCTCTGGTTGGCTTCAAACATCCCTTTGTGAGTCAAGAATTTTGACATCTTAGCAAATAGATCAACAATCAGAAGAACTATGACTATTCTACTCAGTGTAAGTAGTGTCTCTCCAGCATTGCATAACATGTTGTACACCTTTCAAACAAGGCTAAGAATCAAATTTGTGACCTTGGGGTGGTGCATTTTCTCACCTGAGTTTGTTTTTCTATTTCCTCATTATAATTGTTATTTTGCATTATTTTTTCAATCTTGCATTTATTGATCATTAGTTTATCTCATGCGTCTCGATTCTGGGACAAACGTTTATGTAAGGTTAAGATACACCAATTAAGTTCCTGTCTGATCAACCAGACCATTTAGGGTGCCTCACTTCCATTTTTCTCTAGCACTGCCCTTGCACAGATCCAGGGTTAAACTATTCACTTGGCAACCTCTCGATGTTCTAACCACTGATGTTTTTGGTTGCTACACATAGCATGCTCTGCTATGACCTTAAACTAGCCATCCACCATTTGCTATGACATTAAACTAGCACAACAATCTACTAGGACCTTAAGCTAGCACATCATGGTCCACCCAGACCTTAAATTTGGGACCATGGTCTATTGGGACCTTAAACTAGCATAGTCGGCGGTCTACCAAGACCTAAAAATGGGTTTGTAAGGCAACATTTCTAATCCAACACATGTGAGCTTGTGAACAAGTGAGCAGGCATACTTCTGATCTTCCATCGCCTATCCTCCTAGGCAAGATGGGGTGGAGTGTTGCAGTTCCAGAATGAAGTTTGCGCTACCAAGGAAAAATCCTCTAGAATATTTGTAATGTCACTGTTCCTGGCATCTTGTTGATCTTTTAGATATGTCATTGGGCATCTTGCTAACCTTCTAGAGCTATTGCTATCATTTCCAATCATCTTGTTCATAGCTCCCATCATCAGCACCTCTTGCTAGAGTCCCAAAAGTACTATGGCCTAGCCACAATGCTACCATCCTCTAGCCCTCACCATTGTTAGAGTCTAAAAGAGCATTCAGCTATTGGGCTTCTCACCTTGCAATTGAATTTCCTAGCTCTTTCCTTTGATGAGGATTCTTGAGTAGCTACATCACCATTGCTCCTAGCCTCTTGAGTGCTCACTTCTAATATGGCCACTAGAGCCTTCTAGCTTACCACCGTCGATGCTTGTACTGGCCTTCCTACTTTGGACATTGCATGCACCTGACATAGCACTTACAACCCTTGCAATGTCCCAAGTAGATAGGACTTTGCCCTCACCTCACATGGTGGTCTTTTTTTCTAGTTTCTCTCTGTTGTGTTTGTAGGATGAAGCCCAAGTGATGTCGTTCAATGATGCATTCCATTGCAATAGCAAGATACTACATTTTTTAGATGTGTTCGCTTTAGCTCACCTAGCTACTTGAGAGTACATACCCTAATATCCCCTCAACTAACCTAAACTCTACTTTTCACTCTTGCAATTTCTCACATCCCCTCGCAAGCTTTCCCAATGTAGATAAAACCCTTTCCCATGCTTAAACGCTAAACCCATGACGGATGTAACACAACTCATCTCATGGAAGCCTTTGTAGGTTGGTCAAAGCTCCATATGGATGTAACACAACTCATCCCAAGGAGGAAACACCTATCCTACAATGGTGATATGATTGCCTTCAAGCAGATATGGGTGTGTAATGCATTTTCTCAAAGAAAAAAAATGACAAAAAAAGGGAAGAAAAGAGAAGAAAGAAGAAAATGAAAAAGAAAAGAAAATGAGATAAGAAAAGTACCCAAGTTCAATGGCATAATTTCCACTTTTCAACCATCTCAACCTTGGATTCACCATCTCCAAGAACTTTGATGAGAGGTCGAAATCCATAGGGGAAAGATGCCTATGTGTACTGACTCTCTCATAAGCACTTTGATGAGGGATCACACTATGGCAATAGGTTGTTATGGCATCGCATCCTAAATTTTTCCTTTTCCCTTCATTTTTCCCTAACCCCATATCCTCAAACCTATCCCCTTTTCTCTACCATACTTTACTTCCCTAGCACTCTCAAGCATAACAAAGCACCATCTAAGTAGCCAGTGATGAATGGTGTTGGTGTCACATTCATCATGGTGTTTCGTATTCTTTGTCAACGTCTCTCGAGAAAATCCTCCAGATGTCAACGAAGAGGTTCCAATGAAACACCACCAATTTTAGGCTCTCATGACTCAGCAATAAATTTTTTTGAGCATTGAAACCTGGGTGAAATTTCTCTAAATGTGGTACCATGTTGTGCCACGTGGATAGCATGGCACTTTGGAAGTCCTAACTTCTACAAAGTCTATCTACTATGCTTCTTGGCACAATCAATGTAGCACCTATTTCCAAGGCCAATTTGCACAAGAAGGGCACTAAAGATGGACTAAATAGTTTGCAAAATTTTCTATCTTCTATGCTGTCAAGCTTGCTACGCTCTCTAGCTTGCCCAGCTTAACACATGTCCTAGTTGCCAATCCACTTAGGTGCCAAGCTAGGAGTTTTCAAGAGTTTTTAGGATAGATAAAATAGTTTGGTAAATTTTCTAACTTTAGACCTATTACAATTTGCTACATTGCATAGCGTATATAGCATAGTAGGCCATGCGAGACTAAACTTTTCCCCAGTGTTGGACCAAATGTAGAAGGTGCATTTGGAAACTCTTCGACCTCCAAGGCTACCTACTTGCTTCATCCTTAGAGCATGATCAGAGTCCCATCATAGAGCATTGAAATTTTGGTTATAATTCATTCAAAATTAGATGTTACACTATGCTACACTGCATAGCGTACATAGCATAGTAGAGGTGATAGGGTCAAAATTTTTGAAGTATGAAATGAAGATGTATCAGGCTTCTTCGAAATGAAAAGTGTAGTTGCTGATTGCTGAAGTTACTTTCCTCACTAAATCTCAAAGAGATATTTGCAATTTTTGTGATAAAATTGATTGGAAAATGAGTGCTACACTCTACTACGCTATGCAACATAGATAGTGTAGCAAGCCAAAAACTACAAAAGTTTTCTAAGTGTTCACACTATGCTTCGTTACACTTAGAAAAGGTTCTAAATGTCTCCAAAAGCCCTCATAATTTAGCATCAACCTTCATTTTAGCTTTGGCATCTCTTTGACAACCAAGATTTTTCTTTGCTTTTGCACCCCCTATTTATCCCCAAAGATGTCCCTACGCTTGACCCAACTTAGAAGAGAAGGGAAGACGTAGTCTCGAAATGTAAGGCTCCAAGTTGCATTTGTTTTTGGCATTTTTGTAAAATATATGGTATTTTTTTAGACTTTTTCACATGTGGTTTTGGCAATATAGTCATAGCTTGGTAGATTTTTAGTCCTTGTTCTTGTCCTATCAAGTGTAGCACCACACTTAGAACATAGCACATCAACGTGACACACTCACGATTGTGCTACGTGGGACCTAGGACATGTGGTGTCCAAACCACATCTCCCCTCCGACAATGACTCTATAAACACAAAAATAATTAACATTCTAAGGGTTGGCTTCGATGGTTGGCTTTTGTAGTTGGCCTTGGGAGAAGATTGGCAAGCAAAAGTTTGATGAGCAGAAAATATCAACATTAGAGCCTTTAGAATCTTTTTTCCACTACCACACTTGAGGGTGACACCTGCACATGCATAGCATAGTAACTCTTAATCTAGCAAGCATCACCTCCTTTGCGTCTATTGGAAATCCACATTCTTTTGTAGTAAGTGTTACATGGGTTTCAACTTATTCGTCACTTTTGTGATAAAGCATCTAATGAATTGCAATCTACCTTGAAAACCACGTAATTCAGTAAAGTTCCTAGGTGGTTGCATACTAGTTATTGTTTTAACCTTATCAAGGTCTACTCGTATCCCTGTTTCAGAGACTATGAAGCCAAGCATTTTTTCCATTTTAACTACAAAGACACATTTCTTTGGGTTAAGTATGAGGTCGTGTTTGAGACAACGTTTGAGCACTAAGTCTAGATCCTTTACATGTTTCTCAGTTGATTTAGACTTGACCGCGATGTCATCTACATAATCATTGAGAAAATCAAGCATGTAATTGCTAAATATGTATGTCATTGCTCGTTGATACGTAGCACCTACATTTTTAAGACCGAATGACATCATTGTGTAACAGAATGTGCCCCAAGGGGTTATGAAGGTTGTCCTGAGTTGGTGTTCTAGGTTGATCCTGATTTGGTTGTATCCTAAGAGTCCATCCATAAAGGATAACAATGCATGCCCTATAGTTGAGTCAACAAGTTGATTGATACTAGGTAGTGGAAAATCATCCTTTATAGTGGTTGTGTTGAGATCATGAAAATTGATGCATATACGGATGCTACCATTTTTCTTAGGGATGACAACAATGTTAGATACCTAGTCTGCATAGTCAATAGCTTGGATGAAACCGGGTTGGTGAAGTTTCATGATTTCATTACGAACTACCAACACTACCTCAGGTTTAACTTTTCATGCATTTTTCTTTACTAGTTTGATTTTTTCATCAAGAATAATGTTGTGTTGTACGATTCGAGGGTTCAACCCTAGCATGTCAGTATATGACCATGTGAATGTTTTGATATTGTCTTTTAGTACTTGAATAATGTCATTAGTGAGTCGAGGATTCAATAGGGCACTTAGTTTTAGTGTTCTAGTTTTAGTGGTCGTCATAATGGGGACTTCAATGAGAGGATCTTCAGTGATGTTGTTAGCCTCTAGGTCTAAAGTTTTAGTCATACCCTTAGAGAAGTTTGATGTTTCTTGAGTGGATGCCACGAAATTAGCATAAGCAGTTGAGTCTAGATCTAAGGATTCTATATTAATCGCTCTTTTTATGGCCCCATGTGGTCCATTGATAGACAATGTTGAAAAGAGGTTCTTGTTGTCCATATGCTTGCTCCTACCAATTTAAACCGAGAGCAACATGAACGAGATTCTTTGATGAGGGAGTTGCTATATAAACTAGCTTTGTGTAATTAATTCACATCCTGATGCAAGTATAATGGTAGTTTAATGTCATACCGGTCCATACATGGTGTTCATGTTTCGTGTGAATAATAGTGTTATGATTTTTCATGATTTCATAGACTTTCGGTCCTCATGCTTTATTTATTTATTTATTTTTTGCTTATGCCTTACCTCATAAGAAATAACACGCATAAAAATAAAAAGAAGAAACTATCCTGAGAACATGAAAATGGAAACAAAGTAAATAATAATAATAATAATAAGGCACAACATAAAATAAAAAGCACAACGTAAAATAAACAAAGTGGTATAAATTGAACCAACGGTGGAAAAGGAATTTTAAAGTGCGTAGCATGAATTAGTGTTGGCAGCGTGAGCTACAAGGTGTGCAACGTAGCATGAGCTACAGGGCGTGTAGCGCAGCATGAGCTACAAGGCATGCAGCGTAGCATGAGCAAAATGGAGGGAAAAGGGAGGAAAGACCAATGAGGCAAAGGGAAGAAGCAAGCAAGCTTGGCATTTGTAGAGGAGAGTGAAGAACTACTCCAATGCCTTCCTCAACCCAGGATTTCATCATGGGCGGGGACCCTACTTAGGTATGTTTTCTTTCGTTCTTGTTTTTAACACTATTCTATCGTAGCTTGAGTACAACATGATCCATTAGGGCCACCATTTTTGCTATGGTTTCAAAGTGAAAATTTTGTTGGATTTTGGATTTTATATCACAGATTTTTTCTTTAAATTTTGGGCATTAGGGATGTTATTTGGGTTTTGAAGCTTGCCATTTTTTTATGGTTGCTATTTTGGGTGATGGCATGAGTGTTTGTAGCATAAGGATTGGTTAGCGTGAGTGACCCATGGCATGTCCAATGTGATTTACAAGGACGTGTGCCTCAACATGAGTTACATGGTTGCAGGGCATGTGCAAACCCTCAACATGGGTTGTGACCGGGACTGGTAAACAATACTCACCCAAAGTCAAAACTAATGTCGCGGTGATCTCATGATTCCTAAACTTCCCTTGGGCACATTCTTTCCCAACAGGGCCATTCTCAGCATGAGCTGGAGACAGGGCCATCCCAGGGTAGTTCCCAGCATCTTGTATGGCCGTGGCAACCTAAATATCGAGGACATGAATACCCAAGGATCACATATTCCAGCGTGAGCTCTCTCGCAAGGTGCACTGCTTCTAGTGTGAGTTTCCAGGTTATAGCGTGAGCTATAGGGGATGTTGAATGGTTATTCATGATAGCATGAGTTATGGAATGCTCATTACCTACTGGTGCTATGTTTCTTGGAACAAATGATCTAATTTTTTTTTCTGCAAATGTTGGTTTCATGTTGCTTGTAATGAACTATTGTCTAACGGATCTCAATGTTCCCCAGCAAGCGTCAAATACACCAAATGAATACTAGTGTTCTTGTCTCATGGGGTGGTCTTATGTGTTGAATATTATTTACTTGTTGGGTTTATATATTTGCCTTATTTTATCTTATTTTTAATTTATATGTTTTATATGTTTTAATTTACTTACCTAAGGTTATGGCTCTATGCAGGGGACTTAAGCCTTTTCTCCTTATGGTTGAACTTGTTGGTATGCTATCTTGGTTTGGCCCTTCAGAATCAAACATGCCTCATTATGACATGCGGATCGGACCTCATGTAATATGGTTTCATCCAAATGCTGCTGCATTTTTATCATTCATTTTGCAGAATTTTAGCATTGTCATATGGTCTCACTTGAGTGAACAGTTGGCTCTTGATATTGTTGAGACCATGTTGCCTGGCTCAACACAAGACATGCTAGCCTTCATTGTTGACATAGATAAAGGACCATATATAGTTGATGGAGGTGGTCTCGAAGGTCCTACATCTACACATCCTTTGACCCATGTATGGAGATTGCCATCTTTCATCCATTACGACAATAGTAGCACACTTTTTCTAGCCTTCCGTGTGCATACGCTATTCCAAAATCTACCTAAAATAGTGTACAAAGTGGATAGGTATGCTCTTTTATAATTGTCTTAATTTTTTTCCCTTAACATTATATCATTTCTTATGTATGAATATCTTTTTCTTCATAGGCCTCATTTGATGAGCATGGGATGCATGAGGATAATGATGGGCTTTCCTTAGCACACACAGCCTTGGAGGCATTCATGGTGGACCCCACTCTTCATGCTGCGGTGCTAGATTAGACCAAGGGTGCTATTGTCAATTATCCTAGGTAATTCTCTAGGGCCTTTGAACGTTGTCAAGTTCGTGGCTAGCTGCATGAGGATTGGTCTCCTGATGGGCCCATTTTTCCTTAAATGGTTGATCCTGCATCAAGTGTGCATACTCCATTTGCTAATGGTAAATGATTATGTTCTAGGCTTTGTTTTTATCCTTGTTACATCATTTCTTATCATAATCTTAATTTTTTGCTCAATTTTTCTTCTTTTCTATAGTGGTTGTTTCCCCTGATGGGGTCACCATCATATCCAAGTGCACTGAGGCCACACTCTTTATGAAGTATGGAGAGATAGAGGAGTCACAACGGTGGCTACACACAAAAGCACCTGAACAAACCATCAGCCATCTTACCAATGCGGGCTTGATAGACCTATTTACTACCTTGACTCCTAATTTTCCTGCGATGAAAATGGTTTCCATCGTTGACTCTTTTAATGATGATGTCTCATATTTTACTACATGAGTTTGGGGAGTTAAGGTGTCTTTCCACATAACTACCAAATTCTTTTTCGATCTTTTTGGTGTACCAGTGGTTGGTGCTAACATGGTAGTAGATAGAGCAACTAAAGAAGGTCACGTGATCAAGGAACTTAAAGACTGGCTAGGTGTACCATGGGGTCCTAAGGGTTTTGCCATGCAAGCTGATACTCGCTCGATGGAGATGAATTTTTTGTACCTGCTCTTTAGAGCACGAGAATTTCCTAAGTCTCTTTCTCAAGTAAGAAGTCTTGGGGATGATTCTACACATGTTATGTGCTCAATCTTAGAGATTGGTATGCACTACAATTGGGCACAGTTCCTTGGATTAGGTCTCCATGGAGAGATCATCAGGCTACGTTCCAATGTTGATGCTAAATCCCACTTTACATTTGCCTTTTTCACGGGCTATCTCCGTAGGTTTGCTAAGTTTGTAGTGGTCTATGGAGATAACCATTATGTGTTATGGGATCGTTTATAGTTGTCTCACCCCTGGATTCGTCATCTATTTAGCACCACTAGATCCCAAGATCCACCTGAAGGCATCAAAGAATCAGTCTCCATTACAACAAGGGGTGTAGCTAGTCGTTCCCACCATTTGCATGATAGCTTGGGATTGGAACCACCTAAACTACACACAACTATTAGGAGAGCTGAGAATTTGATTCAAGAGACCATCGGGAAGGCCAAGGCTAATGTGAGAAGGGTTGAGCATTCAAGGGAACCTGCTACAAAGGCGAGACCGTTGAGAACAAAGAGGATCTGATTCATCTTGCCAGGAGCGGGTAAGTATTTTTGCTTTAAGTGGTTTTTATCACCTTTTGAATTTATTTGCTAACTTAAATATGTGTACCTATTATGTCATTCTAACCTTAGATTTATTGGTGCTAACATAGGGTACCCCCAAGAGGAAAAGGGAAGAATTAGCTCCAATGAGTGAGCCTGAAATGGTTATCACTAGGCTAGATGAAGATAAATAAATGAGAGAAGAAGAAACTGATGATATTACCATCTTACGGGAAGAGGATGAAATAGATGCCATGGGAGTGATACTTGTTGAGGCTTTAGATGCCCTTAACCATTCAAGCGAGGAGACAAGTATTTTTGAAAATTTCTTTGATGAGTCTCTACACCTTGGTGATCTGCCAGAGCTGACTAGCAAAGGGCTCCTTGGTATGTTTTGCTAGTTTGATCCGCATTTCGTACTTCTTATCTTTGTACATTGTTTTGATTATCATGACTCTTCCTAACACTAGACATGGATGCTGAAGCACCTGAAGCACATGCATCTCAGGCAAATGTGTCGGAGTTACAGGCCTCAGTTGAAGTGCCTTCCCATGTAGGTCCAACATCCACTAGTCAATTGATTTCGTGGCCTAAACTGCCCAATAAAGTGGACTTTGTTATGAGCATTGTCAATGATGTTGTTGCTCATCTGCAACAAGCTCATCCTAAATTAGGTGTGTGCTTTATACCAAGTGCTTGAGCTCATTGTGCGTTTGCATCTATTGGTGATCTCTATTAGCTCATATGTGTGGTATTTGTACTTGTAGATGCAAAGCTTCAATGGAGTCCTTCCAAGGCCACCTATATTGATGCTCTCCCTGAACTACCTAAAGATATTGAGGAGATCCCGAGAGTGATTTATGATGCAATTTTGAGTTGTGTTGTTTAGAATGCCAAGTGTCTCTAGACCTGTAGGCACTTAATTGAGCACTTATGGCATGAAGTTCAATCATTGAAAGAAAATTTGATGAAGGTAACAGAGGAGAGGAATGACTTGCAAGCTTGTTATGATTTTTCCTCTACTAGATTGGCCGATGATAGTACCTGGCACACATCAGAGATCACCTATGCACATTATTGGACAGTCTTGAATAGCAAGGTGTAGGTGGCTTGAGATCTGGCTGAATAGAGGGCCCAGATAAATTTATTGAATAGGAAGTGCCATGACTAGAAGTCCTTTGCTTCCAAAGTATGTAAATGGGGCCAGGATCAAAAAGATCATAAGCACCAATACAAAAAATGGTTGAAGGAGGAATCAGTTGAACGTCGCTGGATGGAGATGTTCATTGAGGGGTTACGCTTGCGCTCTTCTTATGACAAGTTCATTGAGTGTACGAAAGTGGAGGGGTCTCTTGAGAGATCCATTACCACTACCTCTAGGGAAGCTTCAACAAGCATGTTCTCTCTTGAGCATCCTTCCTAGACTTCAATGGACAAGGGTAAAACCTTAGCCAATGTTGACCTTGGTCTTGAGGAAGACTAGGCATGCATGCCCGAAGAAGAGATTCTACAGCTCCTGGAAGCTAATCTCAGGCCTTCCTCACCTGTGAGTGTTTTATTCTTGTATCGTTTTATTTCCTTTAGTTATCATTTTTTTTAGTGTTTTTCTCTTTTAATCTTTTTGTTTGTGTTTACTTTTTTTTGTTGTTCTTATTTCTTTTGTTGCATTTTTGTTATAGGGACATGGTGGTGGTGAGGCTAACCCCAGTGGAACGGGAGCTCATGACATAGAGTTTAGGGACTAGCCCCCTCCTAATACTAATTCATAATTTGGCTTTTTAGTCTTGTTAGTCTTGTCAGTTTTTTTTTGTTTTTTTTTGTTTTTTGGCTTGTTTTTTTATTTTTGGAATGTATGAGAATAGATATAACATGATCATGGTGTAATATGTCATCATCCTATTTCCATGTTAACACTTCATGTTATATATATTTATATATTTTGTTTTGGTTTTTCAAGTTTATTTGTGAACGTAAATGTAAACTGGAATCATAACTGGTAAACATAAGATAAACGGAAATCGTAATTTGCAAAATGTAAACAATAATGATGTAGCGAGATTTTGGTAAACTAGTAATGTATTGTGCTCTAGTTTAAGGCCATTTCAGGCCACGCGTATCAATTTAAAGTCATGATGGACTATTTCATCTCTGTCAAAGAAAGGGAGGAGACTGTAGTTGTTTCAATGAATTTAAAAGAACTGGCCATTTCTGACCATGGCTAGTTTAACATCATTACAAACGTTTGGTAGTTTAACGTCATTCTCGATGTGTGGTAGTTTAACGTCATTCCAAACTCACGATGGTTTGTCTTAGTTTTTGATCTATTTCTTTAATTTTCATAGTTTCTGTGAAGGGTGGGATGTGTAGGTATGATCTTATACTCACCATCCCTCTCACTGGATATGTCAAAGGGTAGTTCTGACCAAGAGACATCTGCGGGAATGGCTCCTATGTCTACATCTTCTAATGCTTCCTCTATTTTAGGAGGGTCACAGGTTGGAGATTGACCAATGTCTTGGGTTTCATTGGTGGTGTCTTGCTTAGGTTTAGAGAGTTCAACCTCTGACCCTTGGTGTGTTCCTACATGTGAGAAAGTAAGTGATGTTACCGCATCCCCTTGTATGACGATTTCATTGCCTTCATAAGGTAGGTTAATTTCAGGATGGATCGGTGAGGATATAGCTTTTAGTTGAGCTAACCAAGGCCATCCCAAAATTAGATTGAACCCTGACATCTCATCCATGACTATGAATTCGGCCGATGTGGGGAACTGGTCCCCTACTATGAAATCCAAGCTAACCATGCCTTTTACCATGACACAGGAACCACTGAAAGATTTCAAGAATGATGTTTTTGTTGGCTGTATTTGTTCTATGAGGCCAAATTGTTCAATGACAGGGAAAGATATTACATTTTTTGCCACTCTGTCATCGACATGCACCCTATGTATCTTAAATTGGTTAACTTGTATTGTTATAAACATAGGGGTGGTAGTGACCTCTCCCATTTTTTCATCTCATTTAATGTCATTGGCATAAACCCTAGAGATGTGGACCTGGATTCTTGATGTGGAGATAATACAACATAAATAGATGGTTCATTCATAGGAAGGTCTTCACTAATAGGGATTTAAGTCAACATACGCACTAGAGCTTCCTGATGTACCAGGGAGGTAATTACTAGGTCATATAGGCTTCGAGAGGTGTTCTTTTGTTTTATGTCTTGTGTAACCTAGGTTAGGGAAATTTCCATGTCTTTGCTATTTGAGATGTTCTTATCTGTTGAGACTTGGTCCATTTGACCCAAAATTTGTATCTCTCGCAGAAAAGTTTTTGCATTATTAACTGTAGTTGTTAGGTTTGGGACATTGGACACTCCTGAGTTCTTGTCTTAATGACTTGAGCTAGGCTCATCAATAGTTGGAACCATAGGGACAACATTCAACGATGTGGGTTTTAGCAGTCCTAACTCATGACCATGACATTCTTTTTCCAGATGTTCCTTGGTCAGTCTATCAATGAGGTGTTCTCGTGAGGGTCATAGGGGAATTGTTGGGGGTTGCACATTAGGATGTTTTGGCACCCAGATCACAAATGGCATGGGTCGAGTTTATGATGGAACATTTTCTGTTGCAACGATAAGGTGTACTTGGATGATAAATGGTTTTTGCAGTGTAGGAGATGTATGTGTGGCAAAAGGAGCTTGTGGAGGTATTAGCGTAGAAACAATTTTAGCATGCACATCAATCAAAAAAGGCTTTCATGGGATGTCTTGTTCACTGCTAACATGGATGGTGTTAATCACATAGGGCACATCTTTGGTGTTAAGAGGATCTTTGTAGACCCCCATAGACTGATTTTGAGCTTTTACTGGGTTGGCTTCGTCAAAGACTATCTCACCTCTATTAATCATACGTTGTATGTCTTGTTTTAGGGTGAACCAGTAGTTGATTCCATGCCCACATCGTTGGTGATACTCATAGAATCTATCTAACCTAAAACCTCTTGGAACAGGGGGTTCAATAGCTGTTGCCAACATTGGGTTTTTCATCAACTCACAGTATCAGTCATGGTTTTGGAATGTTGTAGGAGACATTTGCTTATGTTTAATAAACCCAGCCTTTAGAAGTCGGTCCAGTAGTTGTGAAGGCTTCATGGGTAAGGGTGTGTACTAGGCAGGGTTTTTCGTTCGAAGGTACAAGTATGACCTGTGTTAGTAGTTTTGGTGGAGGAGGATTCAGGTGTAGGTTCAAGAGCGGTTCTTCCGTGACTAGTGGGGGCAGTGGGTTGTTTCCCTTTCTACCCTACACTGTTGGGTTGAACTTTCTCTGCCACTGCTGCAACTATTTTTTTAGACTTATCTTTATCTTTCCTCATATGTTGGCTTTTAAAAGTTATGTAGGCTGGGTCATGACTTCTCTGTGCTTCCTCTTCTATGTTTTTTATTTGGACAAACACCTAACTCAAAGTACAAGCATTCAAATAATAGAGTTTTGACTTAACGAAATCATTTATGGCACTCTTGAGGATTGTAAGTAAATACGTTTTCAGGATAGGCTCGTGAAGTTTGTTAAGGGCAGCGCTCCATCTTTGGATGAATTTTTGTACAGGCTCTAATGGCGCTTGTTTTATTTGGATTAGACTATCTAGTGTGGCTTCAGGCTTTAGGTTATACTTAAAACGGGTAACGAATTGATGTAACAAATCCTCTAGAGAGGATATGGAGTTACGCGGTAGAGCTCGATACCAGTCTAAGGCTTTTTTCGTTAAGGACATAGCGAACACACGTAGGATTGCATGAGGCCAGGCCTAAAGTAATAGACACTCGAATCGGAATGTCACTAGGTGAGCATTTGGATCTCCCTCTCCATTAGACTTGGTCAGTTGCAGCAGTGAAATTCCTTTTGGTAAAGTCAATAGTGGAATTGAAGAGCTAATTGGATCATCTTTAATAGAAGTCCAACACCTTGACTTCTTCAGTGCTTGCAATTCTAAGGTGCTTTACCTCATCGGTTAATGATTGCATCATTTTTCTAGTATTTGCCCATTCTTGAGCACTAGGTCGACCAGCTGGTTGGTTAGATTGCACATGGTAATAGTTAGATTGTTGTGTGGTTTGTGGGAAAGATGACTGCTGGGTTGTTGATGGTTGTATTTGAGGGACATTCACAGATGGGATTGCAATGGGTGGTATGCTATAGTGAGTAGGTTGATGTTGTTGAATGACAAGTATGGATCACTACACGGTTAGAAGTTGTGAGGAAAAACCCTAAACCCATTGAGTTAAAGTAGTGAAGGGTGTTCCTTGAATTTGCACTCGTGGTATGTAATGGATCAATGTAAAAGTAGGTATCATGGATGCCATCCCAATTATTTGGGGTTGGAAGGTTGATCCTATATTAGATTGAGAGGAGAGTTGTTGGGATTGTACTTGTGAGAGAGAGAGAGTAACATGGTAACCGGAGGAATAATAGAGATGGACATATCAAATTGGGTGTTGGTTGTAGGGAAAGCAAGAATGGAGGTGGATGCTTCCTATTGAGAAATAGATGCTTGAGTGCTTATAGATTCATGAAGAAACATAGTCTCTCCCATGAAAGGGTGGAATAATGGGTTCGCGTAAGCATGAGGACTGAGAGTGTGGTACAAATCCCCATGTTTGGATTGAGCCGCAAAATGATCTTCCTCATCTCTGTTTTGAGGCTCTATGGTGGGTTGCTACAAGGTTTGATTCCTTGCCATGAGGAGCTGGGATATGAGTTCATAATAGGATTCAAAGAGGGGGATTACATCATATGCCGAAGGAGTAAAATTATGCCCTCCCTTATAGATGAGTTCATAATGTCATTTTGCATCCATTTCCATGCGATCAATGGGTAGGTTAGCTTGGATCTTTACACAAATGAAGTTGTATTGTTCCAGGGTGAGAATTGTATAAGTGGGATCCTTGCCTTGTAACCTAAGTGACCGATGAGTTGGCCCTTAAGGGTTCATCTCTCCAACAACGACTATGGGTTCAATTGCAGTCACAGGATTTAAGACTTCGGCACTAAATTCAGAAATGGGCATTGATTTGAGAAAAGTCCATTGGCAGCATGTAAGACACGTGTGTATGCTGAAGGTCTATGAGCAACATGTGTACGCTGGGGTCTGTGAGTAGTGTGTGTACGCTAGGCTGAGTTAACAACGTGTGTGCACTGAACTCTAGAAAATGTGTATGCATGCTAGGCTCTAGCAGTGGCATGTGTACACTAGTTTGGATTTTGATTCAGCAGTATTCAGAGTTTAAATCCTTTGGCAGCAGCGTGAGAGTTTTACAGACTTAGTAGCAGTGTAAGTGTTTAGTTTGTGCGTTGTCTCGGTAGCATGGGTATACTAGCAACATTCGGTACCTGTTAGCAGAATCGACAGGCCCTCCTTCTAACACCAATTTTTGTACCATCTAAAATCATCAACGTAAGGCTGGAGCAAAAATGAACGCTAAAAGATCTCTGGAGAGATATAGCTAACCCTGCCTTTGCGTGAGGGAAAGCTGGAAAAATGAAGGCAAAGTGCCTTGGATGGTCTGCACGCAAATCAACCAAGGACTTCCCTGAGCATACACTATGTCCTACATTGGGGTTATCACTGTGAAATATAAAATCGAGAGCATAATGCAACGAGACATAAACATGAATATAGTGTGTAAGTGTAAACAGAATGTGCAGAAACATGCAATAAATAGGAATAATGCAAACAATGAACTAGAGCAGTACAATGGAAGGAAAAAATGAAACTGTGTTGTGTTAATTAACAAGATGTGCATCGGTCAAAACATAGTTGCCTATCTAGATTGCAAGTTAGACGTTAAGCCCCAATGTGAGGTGTTTGCAGGCACTGGGGATCACGTGCGTCCAAGCTCAAGATTGCTAGTTTTTTTTTTAATTTTTCAACCCCATTTATGTCAATGAATAAGGTATTTATACATTTTTCTAGGCTCAGGATTAGTATTTTTGAATGAGATCAATAGCTATGAGACAAGAGAAAAACGGATTGTGTGACAAGTGTTCAATGTACAGCTATGTGTGGACTAGACGTATGTAGGCAAACTACATTCTAGACTAGATGCACTATATCTTACAATGTGTTTTAGTTTGTGCAAGCCAGATTATGCCCATAGAAGCATGTACAATTTGTAGAGTAAGAGCTTGACCAGCTCAAAAATGTGAAAAATTTACAGTGACTGATAATGTACAACAAGGGAATTTGACTCAGGCTCGCTTGGAATTTCTGAATCTATGGACTGACTATTGCTAAAAGTGTTTTTTCTTTATCAAGGTTGCCAGTGTGCATTGATATTATCCTAGCATGCCCTCAGCATGTGTCTAAAGTGCTTTTTCATAGTCGTGACCAGTGCTCACACTAGACTCACGCTACCAACGTGACCTCAACATCACCTCAGCATGACTTCAATGTGCATGGCCAAAAATGATGCATTTTGTGTTAAAATTCCACCTTTAATATTGGTTTTTGAAGTGTAATTTCTGCCTAACCTTGAGGACGTCCTACATGTTTAATTTGATCATGTTTATGCTTGGATTTAGGCCACCTTTGGTAGCTCACACTAGGCTCACGCTGTCAGCATGTCCTTAGCATGACCTCAGCGTGAGTGAGCCAAAATGTTAGGTTTCATGCCAAATTTTGATTTTTGTGGCCTATTTTCAAGTATAGTTGTTGCCTATCTTGGGAGTGGAGTTCATGTTGAAAACTAAGCTTGGGACTGCTTGATCTAGGCCATTTTTGTTAACTCATGCTGGACTCATGCTATCAGCGTGACTTGGGCGTGACCCTAGCATAAATGACAGCACTGTGTGGTTTTGGGTCCAAAATCTAAAGTTCTGGAGGTTAGGAGTTGCAATGATCATTAGTGAACTTCAAAGATATCTTTCATTGCTTAGACTTAGACCATTTTAGCTTGATTTCAAGGCTCTAGAAGTTACTCATGCTGTACTCACGCTGGACTCATGCTGGCAGCATGACCTGCGCGTGACCTCAGCATGCATGACAAGATCCATGCACTTTAGTCAAATTTTTGAACTTATGGATGTTGAAATGCAAGGTTGTTCTCATTTCAAAGTGTTAAGCTAAAATTTTATGGTGTTTCATTGGCCCCTCTTTGTTGACGTCTGCAGGAATCCACTCGAGAGGCATCGACAAAGAAGTACAAAACACCACGATCAACCTGGTATCAAGCATTGTCCATTGGCCCTTGGTCAGATGTCATCACACCATGTTCAAAAGTACATTGGATTGAGGGAAATTTAGTTTAAGAAAAAAAGATTGTAACTAGGGGGATTAGGGATTGATCAAAGGGTGTCGTTGTTTGAACTTTCTGGAGAGGAATGCTCTCATGTGAACGAGCCAGTTTTTGGTCCTTGTCAACAGTCAGTGTATAGTAAACTTGGAACCAAGGCATAGGACATATGTTCTTTGGAGAAACAAGACCCCTGTGTTCTGTTTAAGGGAGCCCATTGTAAATAGCCAAAGCCACATGATGATGTGCAACATGATCATTTGAGACACAAGTGTTTTTACAAGACAATTGCCTTCCTTCCTGGAGCTTGTATGGAAAGAGCCAATGGTCATGTGATGCCAATGGTTTTTTTTTTTGGAAAGAGCTTATTTTAAATGTTTTACTCATGCTCATGTGCTTGCATTTGTATCATGTGTGGTGCATTGTATCTTGTGTTGCAACTACTTAGAGAGTCACAACATGCAACAGTGTATCTAGAGTTTAGGGATGAATATTGCATCAGGGAGATGTAACTGAGTAGGATGAGGAGAATATGATGGAGAATAGGGGATGCATCGGGAGTTGGGAATGTACTCATGAGTGGATTGATTCACCCAATTGCATGCATCGGGAGTAATGTGATACTTTGTCATCATGATGAAGTGCATCCATGTGCAAACACCTTAGGCATGTCATCCGACAAACACAACTCCAAAGGGACAAGAAAATCATAAATGATTTAGTTATCTAAACACTTTAAATGTGAATGTAGCTAATGGAATGGAGCCATCATGTGGAGTTTCAAGGTAAACAGAATCTTGAACAGCATCAGTTTCATCAAGGCCTATGTGACAAATCATGTGGCAGGTTTTTTGGTGAGCACATACAACCAATTGCAGCAACATGTCTTTTCAAATAACACCAGTTGTTGATGATGTCACCAGTTTGTAGTCTTAGCAACCTCTTGTGGATTAGTTTCACATCATAATCCTTTGGACGTCGCCAATTTATCGTCGTAGCAGACAGTGAAGTGCTAGTTTATAGTCATAGCGGACTATGAAGAGGCAAGCTAGTTTATAGTCTTAGTGGACTCTGGTGGACAAGTGTGGTAGTTTTTTGTTATACTGAATAGAGCTCTATGGTGTCAGTTTACTTTCATGATGCCAGGACGTTTTGTGGTGCTAGTTTTAAGTCATAGCTCTAGGAGTATTTTGTGGTATCAGTTTTAGGTCATGATGTCAGGACCGAAGCATACCTTAAGCTCATCAGATGTAGTATGGTTTTAGGTACATGTGATTTGTAGGATTAGCAAACTCGTTTCCATCCATGTCAGCATGTTTGAATGCCTCGTTATTGTATGCCTTGATGACTAAGTAAGGCCCTTCCTAGTTAGTTGAGAATTTATCCGAGTGTTTGGGGACTGCCTTAAGAACTAGGTCACCTTCCTTGATCGGGTGCATATGTGGATTGTGTTGATGAAATTGCCATTGTTGTTTCTGATACCATTCGATTTGACCAAGCACTCATACCCTTTCTTCTTCCACCGAGTCAAGGTCAATAATGCGTAACTCATTATTTTGGCTTTCATCGAGGAGGCCAGAGAGCATTATCTACAATTAGGAAACTTGTAATTCCAAAGGTAGCACAACTTTAGACCCATATACGAGGCTATATGGTATTTTACTTGTGGACATTCAATGCGTTGTTCGGTATGCCCATAATGCATAGATTAATTGCTCGTGCCATCGTCTCTTGCTCTCATTCAACATATTTTTAAGCACCATGATGACCATTTTGTTCATAGACTCTGCTTGGCCATTTCTCTATGGGTAATATGGTGATGAGAATGAGTGTTTAATACCTAGGCTTTCACAGAAGCTTTTAGTATCTATACTATTGAACTGTGGCTCATTATTGGTGACTATGGTCATTGGGATACCAAAATGGGTCACAATGTTTTCTAATATGAAATTGAAAACATGTTTAGACATGGTTTTCCTAAGGGGAATAGCTTCTACCCATTTTATGAAATATTCGGTTGCGGTGATGATGAAGCTATGTCCCACTGAGGATGGTGGTGTTATCGGCCCAATGATGTCTAATCCCCATCTTTGGAATGGCCATGTGATTTGTGCAGTATGCAACTCATTAGGTGGCACATGTATTAGGTTACCATGCCTTTGGAAAATGTTACATTTCCTGACCCTGGAGAAGCAATCGTACTCCATGTGTGGCCAATAGTAGCCCAAACATCTAATTTTCATTGCCATTGCTTTGGGTGTTATATGCCCTCTGCAACGTCCTTCGTGAACCTATTCCATGATTGTTTGACTGTCGATGCTATTAATGCACACTAACAAAATGCCTTCATAGGATCTATGACATAATGTGTCTCCTATTAATGCATATTGCCAAGAGCATTTTTGCACCACATCCTTTTGAGCACTAGTCAAATGTTGTGGCGGTTCACCTTATAGAAGGTACTCTTTTATCTCATTGTACCATTCTATTGCTTGTGTAGTGCTGATAGATGCTATGGGTATTTTTTCAAGAACGTCGGTTATATGTTTGGCAGAATTTGTTATAAAACTAGGCAACACATGAAACATCTTAGGTTTCATGTTTAAGGCTAGTGTAGCAAGTGCATCAGCTATGGTATTTTCATTCCTAGGAACATGTTGCACATCTACATTGATCAATTATTTTAGCAAGTGTTTAGTCAGGTCACAGTATGGTTGCAAATGAGAAGCCTTACATGCGTAAACCTCTGTGACTTGATTGATTACTAACTGTGAGTCACCTCAAACTATGAGATGTGTGATCCTCGAAGTTAGTGTTGCTATAAGACCTCTAAGAAGAATTTCGTACTCTGCCACATTATTGGTATAAGGGAAGGTTATTTGATAGGCAAAGGATCAAATTTCTCCATAGGGATACGTTATGATGGCTGCAGCACTTCCTCCTCGGGCAGTTGAAGCTCCATCGAAGTAAAGGATTACATCGTAGTTATCAGGCACAATGTTGGTGCTATTAACATTCTCATCAGGGAATTCGAGATTGATTGTCACTTGATCTTGTGTTGGTGAAGTGGTCAATTGATTGACTACTACTTGACCTTTAGTGGAGGATTGAGCTACATAGTGTAGGTCAAACTCAGCAATCATCGCTCTCCATCTAGCTATCCTACTTGATTCATAGATGTTGTTAGTGATAGCTTGAAGCACATTATCTTTGCAAATGATATAGGCTTGGTTACAGAAGAAATAATGTTGCCACTTCTTCAAGGAAAAGACAAGGGCAAAACATGATCTCTCCACATCGTTGTATCATTGTTCGTAGGTAATTAAGGCATCACTTAAATAGTAAACAGCGATCTCGATTCTATCTTCTTGGTTTTGGCAAAGCATGGATGCAATAGATGAATCGGATATCATGAGCTAGATGTAAAAAGGTTTATTGCTTTGCGGGGGATGAACGATCGGCAGTTGAGCCAGCTTTATTTTTATGTTTTCAAATGCTTCCTGGCACTGTTGAGTCCATTGGAAATGCATATTATTTCATAGTAAGTGCTACATGGGTTTCAACTTATTCGTCAATTTTGCAATAAAGCATCTCATGAATTGCAGTCTACCTTGTAGACCATGTAATTTGATAAGGTTCCTAGGTGGTTGCATACTAGTTATTGCATTAACCTTATCAGGGTCTACTCGTATCCCTATTTTAGAGAATACGAAGCTAAGCATTTTTTCCATTTTAACTTCAAATAAACATTTCTTTGGGTTAAGTCTGAGGTCGTGTTTGAGACAATGTTTGAGCACTAAGTTTAGATCCTTTATGTGTTTCTCGGTTATTTTAGACTTGACCACAATGTCATCTACATAATCATTGAGAAAATCAAGCATGTAATCACTAAAAAAGTATGTCATTGCTCATTGATATCTAGCACCTACATTTTTTAGACTAAATGGCATCATTGTGTAATAGAATGTGCCCCAAGGGGTCATGAAGGTTGTCCTGAGTTGGTGTTCTAGGTTGATCCTAATTTGGTTGTATCCTGAGAATCCGTCCATAAAGGATAACAGTGCATGCCCAGCGGTTGAGTCAACAAGTTGATCGATACTAGGTAGCGGGAAATCATCCTTTATAGTGGCTGTGTTGAGATCACGAAAATTGATGTATATACGGATGCTACCATTTTTCTTAGGGGTGACAACAATGTTAGATACCTAGTCTACATAGTTAATGGCTCGGATGAAACTAGCTTGGTAAAGTTTCGTGATTTCATTACAAACTGCCAACACTACCTCAGGTTTAACTTTTCGTGCCTTTTGCTTTACTGATTTGATTTTTTCATCAAGAATAATGTTGTGTTGTATAATTTGAGGGTCCAACCATGGCATGTCAGTATATGACCATGCGAATATTTTGATATTGTCTTTTAGTACTTGAATAATTTCATTAGCGAGTTGAGGATTCAATAGGGCACTTAGTTTTAGTGTTCTAGTTTTATCATTGGTCGTCATAATGGGGACTTCAATGAGAGGATCTTTAGTCATGTTGTCAGCCTCTAGGTCTAAAGTTTTAGTCATACCCTTAGAGAAGTTTGATGTTTCTTAATTGGATGCCATGAAATTAGCATAAGAAGATGAGTCTAGATCTAAGGATTCTAGATTAATTGCTCTTTTTATGGCCTTGTGTGGTCCATTGATAGACAATGTTGAAAAGAGATTCTTGCTATCCATATGCTTGCTCCTGCCAATTTAAATCAAGAGCAACATGAGCAAGATTCTTTGACGAGGGAGTTGCTATATAAACTAGCTTTGTGTAATTAATTCACATCTTGATGCAAGTATAATGGTAGTTTAATGTCATACTGGGCCACACATGGCATTCATGTTTCGTGTGAATAATAGTGTTATGATTTTTCATGATTTCATAGACTTTCGGTCCTCATGCTTTGTTTCTTTTTTTTTTGCTTATGCCTTATCTCATAAGAAATAACATGCATAAAAATAAAAACAAAAAACTATCTTGAGAACATGAAAATGGAAACAAAGTAAATAATAATAATAATAATAAGGCACAACATAAAATAAAAAGCACAACGTAAAATAAAAAAAGTGGAATAAATTGAACCAAGGGTGGAAAAGGAATTTTAAAGTGCATAACATGAGTTAGTGTTGGCAGCATGAGCGACTAGGTGTGCAGCACAGCGTGAGCTATAGGGTGTGTAGTGCAGTGTGAGCTACAGGGCATGTAGTGCAGCATGAGAAAAATGGAGGGCAAAGGGAGGAAAGATTGATGAGGCAAAGGGAAGAAGTAGGCAAGCTTGGTGTTTGTAGAGGAGAGTGAAGAACTGCTCCAATGCCTTCCTCAACCCAGGATTTCATCATGGGCGGGGATCCTATGCAGGTATGTTTTCTTTCATTCTTATTTTTAACGTCGTTCTATCATAGCATGAGTATAGCGTGAGCCATTAGGGCTGCTATTTTTGCTAGAATTTCAGATTGAAAATGTTGTTGGATTTTGGATTTTATATCATGGATTTTTGCTGTAAATTTTGAGTGTCAGGGATGTTACTGGGGTTTTGCACAATTGCGTGAGTATGGGTAGCATAAGGATCAGTTAGCATGAGCGACCCAGGGCACACCCAACATGATTTTTAGGGACATGCACCTCAGCATGAGTTGCAGTGTTGTAGGGCATGTGCAAACCCTCAGCGTGGGTTGTGACCAGGACTGGTAAACAATCCACACCCAAAGTCAAAACTAATTCCTCAGTGATCTCATGATTCCTAAACTTCCCACAGGCACATTCTTTCCCAACAAGGCCATTCTTAGCATGAGCTAGAGATAGGGCCATCCCAGGGCAGTTCCCAGTGTCTTCTATGGCCATGGCAACCCAAATGTTGAGGACATGAATACCCAAGGATCACATATTCCAGCACGAGCTCTCTCGTAGCGTGCGCTGCTTGCAGCATGAGTTTCTAGGTTGTAGCGTGAGCTGTAGGGGATGTTGAAGGGTTATTCATAATGGCATGAGTTATGGAATTCTCATTACTTGTTGGTGCTATGTTTCTTGGAAAAAATGATCTAAATGTTTTTTTTCTGCAAATTTTGGTTTCATGTTGCTTGTAATGAACTATTGTCTAATGGATCTCAATGTTCCCTAGTGAGCGTCAAATACACCAAATGAATAATAGTGTCCTTGTCTCATGGGGTGGTCTTATGTGTTGAATATTATTTAGTTGTTGGGTTTATATATTTTCCTTATTTTATTTTATTTTTAATTTACATATTTTATATGGTTTAATTTACTTACCTAAGGTTCTGGCTCTCTGCAGGGGACTTGAGCCTTTTCTCCTTGTGGTTGAACTTGTTGGTGTGCTATCTTGGTTTGGCCCTTTGGAATCGAACACGCCTCATTATGAAATGTGGATCAAACCTCATGTAATATGATCTTGTCCAAATGCTGATGCATTTTTATCATTCATTTTGTAGAATTTTAGTGTTGTCATATGGTCTCACTTGAGTGAACAGTTGGCTCTTGATATTGTTGAGACCATGTTACCTGGCTCAACACGAGACATGCTAGCCTTCGTTGTTGACATAGACGAGGGACCATATATAGTCAAGGGAGGTACTCCCAAAGGTCCTAGATCTACACGTACTTTGACTCGTGTGTGGAGATTGCCATCTTGCAGCCATAACAACAATAGTAGTACACTTTTTCTAGCCTTTTTTGTGCATACGCTATTCCAAAATCTTCCTGGAACAGTGTACAGAGTGGATAGGTATTCTCTTTTATACTTGTCTTAATTTTGGTTCCTTTAACGTTATATCATTTTTTACGTATGAATACCTTTTTCTTCGCAAGCCCCATTTTGATGAGCATGGGATGCATGATGATGATGATGGGCTTGCCTTAGCACGCACAGCCTTGGAGGTGTTCATGGTGGACCCCACTCTTCGTGTTGCAGTGCTAGATCAAACCAAGGGTTCTATTGTCAATTATCCTAGGCAATTATTTAGGGCCTTAGAACGTTGTCAAGTTCGTGGCTGGCTGCATGAGGATTGGTCTCCTGATGGGCCCATTTTTCCTCAAATGGTTGATCCTGCATCAAGTGTGCATACTCCATTTTCTAATGGTAAATGATTATGTTCTAGGCTTTGTTTTTATCCTTGTTACATCATTTCTTATCATACTCTTAATTTTTTGCTCAATTTTTCTTCTTTTCTACAGCGGTTGTTTCCCCTGATGGGGTTACCATCATATCTGGGTGCACTGAGGCCACCTTCTTTATGAACTATGGAGAGATAGAGGAGTCACAACGGTGGTTGCACACAAAGGCACCTAAAAAAACCATCAGTCATCTTACCAATGCGAGCTTGATAGACCTATTTACTACCTTGAATCCTAATGTTCCTGCGATGAAAATGGTTTCCATCATTGACTCTTTTAATGATGATGTCTCCTATTTTACTACACGAGTTTGGGGAGTTAACGTGTCTTTCCACCTAACTGCCAAATTCTCTTTTGATCTTTTTGGCATACCAGTGGATGGTGCTAAGGTGGCAGTAGATAGAGCAACTAAAGAAGTCTGTGTGATCAAGGAACTTGAAGACTGGCTAGGTGTACCACAAGGTCCTAAGGGTTTTGCCATGCAAGCTAATACTCACTCGATGGAGGTGAATTTTATATACCCGCTCTTTAGAGCACGAGCATTTCCTAAGTCTCTTTCTCAAGTAAGAAGTCTTGGGGTTGAGTCTACACATGTTATGCACTCAGTCTTAGAGACTGGTATGCACTACAATTAGGCACAATTCCTTGGATTAGGTCTCCATGGAGAGATCATCAAGCTACATTCCAATGTTGATGCTAAATCCCACTTTACATTTTCCTTTTTCATGGGCTATCTCCGTAGGTTTGCTGAGTTCTTAGTGGTCTATGGAGATAACCATTATGTGTTAAGGGATAATTTACAGTTGTCTCACCCCTGGATTCATCATCTATTTAGCACCACTAGATCCCAAGATTCACCCAAAGGCATTGAAGAATCAATCTCCATCACAACAGGGGGTGTAGCCAATCGTTCCCACCATTCACATGATAGCTTGGGATTGGAACCACCTAAACTACACACAACTACTAGGAGAGCTGAGCGTTTCAAGGGAACCTGCTATGGAGGTGAGACCGTCAAGAACAAAGAGTATCCGATTCATTATGCCAAGATCAGGTAAGTATTTTTCTTTAAGTATTTTTTATTTCCTTTTGAATTTATTTGCTAACTTAAATATGCATACCTATTATGTCATGCTAACCTTAGATTTATTGGTGCTAACAGAGGGTACCCCCAAGAGGGAAAGGGAAGAATTAGCTCCAATGGGTGAGCCTGAAATGGTTATCACTGGGCTAGATGAAGAGGAGGAAACGAGAGAAGAAGCAACTGAGGATATTCCCATCTTATGGGAAGAGGATGAAATAGATGTCATGGGAGTGACACTTGCTGAGGCTTTAGATGCCCTTAAGCATTTAAGTGAGGAGAAAGGTGTTTTTCACAATTTTTTTGATGAGTCTCTACACCTTGGTGATCTGCCTGAGCTAACCAGAAAATGGCTCCTTGGTATGTTTTGTTATTTTGATCTGCATTTCATACTTCTTAGATTTGTACATTTTTTTAATTATCATGACTCTTCCTAACACTAGACGTGGATGCTGAAGTGCCTGAAGCACATGCATCTCAGGTGAATATGTTGGAGTTACAGGCCCCAGTTGAAGTGCCTTCCCATGTTGGTCCAACATCCACTAGTCAATTGAGGTCGTCACCTAAAATGCCCAATAAAGTGGACTTTGTTACAAGCATTGTCAATGATGTTGTTGCTCATCTACAACAAGCTCATCCTAAATTAGCTGTGTGCTTTATACCAAGTGCCTGAGCTCATTGTGCATTTGCATCTATTGGTGATCTCTATTAGCTCATATGTATGGTATTTGTACTTGTAGGTGCAAAGCTTCAATGGAGTCCTTCCGAGGCCACCCATATTGATGCTCTCCTTGAACTACCTAAAGATATTGAGTAGATCCTAAGAGGGATTTATGATTCAATTTTGAGTTGTGTTGTTTAGAATGCCAAGTCTCTTTGGACCTGCAGGCACTTAATTGAACACTTATGGCATGAAGTTCAATCATTGAAATAAAATTTGACAAAGGTAACAGAGGAGAGGATTGACTTGCAAGCATGTTATGATTTTTCCTCTACTAGATTGGCCGGTTATAGTACCTGGTGCACATCAGAGATCACCTATGCATGTTATTGGATAGTCTTGAATAGCAAGGTGTAGGTGGCTCAGGATCTAGCTGAATAGAGGGCCCAGATAGATTTATTGAATAGGAATTGCCATGAATGGAAGTCCTTTTCATCCAAAGTATGTAAATGGGGCTAGGATCAAAAAGATCATAAGCACCAATACAGAAAATTATTGAAGGAGGAATCAGTTGAACATCATTGGATGGAGATGTTCATCAAGGGGTTAGGCTTGCGCTCTTCTTATGACAAGTTCGTTGAGTGTACGGACATGGAGGGGTCTGTTGAGAGATCCATTACCACTACCTCTGAGGAAGCTTCAACAAGCATGTTCTCTCTTGAGCATCCTTCCTGGACTTTAGTGGACAAGGGTAAAACCTTAGCCAATGTTGACCTTGGTCTTGAGGAAGATTGGGCATGTGTGCCCAAAGAAGAGATTCTACGATGCCTGGAAGCTAATCTCAGGCCTTCCTCACCTGTGAGTGTTTTAGTCTTGTATCATTTTATTGTCTTTACTCATTATTTTTTTAGTGTTTTTCTCTTTTAATCTTTTTGTTTGTGTTTACTTATTTTTTTTATTGTTCTTGTTTCTTTTGTTGCATTTTTGTTATAGGGACATGGTGGTGGTGAGGCTGGCCCCAATGGAACAGGAGCTGATGACATACAGGAGTTTAGGGACTAGCCTCCTCCTAATACTAATGCATAATTTGGCTTATTAGTCTTGTTATTTTTTTTTTGTTTTTTTTCTAGTTTTTTGGTTTGTTTTGTTGTTTTTGGAATGTATGAGAACAGATATAACATGATCATGGTATAATATGTCATCATCCTATTACCATGTTAACACTCCATGTTATATATATTTATATATTTTATTTTGTTTTTTCAAGTTTATTTGTGAACGTAAATGTAAACTAGAATCATAACTGGTAAACATAAGATAAACGAAAATCATAATTTGCAAAATGTAAATGATAATGATGTAGCGAGATTTTGGTAAACCGGTAATGTACTGTGCTCTAGTTTAAGGCCATTTCAAGCCACACACATCAGTTTAAAGTCATGATGGACTATTGAATCTCTATCAAAGAAAGGGAGGAGACTGTAGTTGTTTCAATGAATTCAAAAGAACTGACCATTTCTGACCGTGGCTAGTTTAACTTCATTGTGGATGTTTGGTAGTTTAATGTCATTCTGGACGTGTGGTAGTTTAACATCATTCCCGATGCATGATGGTTTTTCTTAGTTTTTGATCTACTTCTTTATTTTTCATAGTTTTCTGTCACGGGTGGGATGTGTACGTATGATCATATACTTGCCATCCCCCTCACTGGATATGTCAAAGGGTAGTTCTAACCAAGAGACATCTGTGGGAATGGCTCCTATATCTACATCTTCTGATGCTTCCTATGTTTTAGAAGGGTCACAAGTTGGAGATTGACCAATGCCTTGGGTTTCACTGGTGGTGTCTTGCTTAGGTTTAGAGATTTCAACCTCTGACCCTTGGTGTGTTCCTACGTGTGAGGAAGTAAGTTATGTTGCCGCATCCCCGTGTATGACGATTTCATCGCCTTCATAAGGTAGGTGAATTTATTGATGGATCAGTGAGGATAGGACTTTTAGTTGAGCTAACTAAGGTTGTCCGAAAATCAGATTGAACCCCGACATCTCATCGATGACTATGAATTCGACTAATGTGGGGAACTATTCCCCTGCTATGAAATCCAAAGTAACCATGCCTTTTACCACAACACAAGAACCACTAAAATATTTCAAGAATGATGTTGTCATTGGCCATATTTGTTCTGCGAGGCCTAGTTGTTCAATGACAGGGAAAGGTATTACATTTGTTGCCACTCCTTCATCGACATGCATCCTATGTATCTTAAATTGGTTAACTTGTATCATTATAAACATAGGGGCAGCAATGACCTCTCCCATTTTTTTGTCTTGTTTAATGTCATTGGCATGAAACCCTATAGATGTGGACCTCAATTCTTGATGTGGAGAAAATATGGCATAAATAGATGGTTCATTTGCAAGAAGGTCTTCACTAACAAGGATTGAAGTCAAAATATGCACTAGAGCTTCCCGATGTACCAAGGAGGCCATTACTAGGTCATATAGGCTTAGAGAGATGTTCTTTTGTTTTAAGGCCTATGTAACCTGGGTCAGGGCACTTGCCAAGTCTTTGCTATTTGAGATGTTCTTATCTGTTAAGACTTGGTCCATTTGACCTAACATTTGTATCTCTCACGGAAGAGTTTTTGCATTATTCTAGGCTCATCAGTAGTTGGAACCATAGGGATAGCATTCAGCGGTGTGGGTTTTGGTGGTCCTAACTCATGACCATGATGTTATTTTGCAAGACATTCCTTGGTTAGTCTATCAGTGAGACATTCTCATGAGGGTCATGGGAGAACTATTGGGGGTTGCACATCAGGGTGTTTTGGCACCCGGATTACAAATGGTGTGCGCCAAGTTTGCAATGGCACATTTTTTGTTGCAACGACAGGGTGTACTTGGATGACGAATGGTTTTTGCAGTGTATGAGATGTATGTGTGGCAAAAGGAGCTTGTGGAGGTGTTAGCGTAGATGCAGTTTCAGCATGCACATGAATCACAAAAGGCTTTCATGAGATGTCTTGTTCATTGCTAACATGGATGGTGTTAATCACATAGGGTGCATATTTGGTGTTAAGAGGATCTTTGTAGATCCCCATAGACTGATTTTGAGTTTTTACTGGGTTAGCTTCATTAATGACTATCTCACCTTTGTCAATCATACATTATATGTCTTGTTTTAGGGTGAAGTAGTAGTCAGTTCCATGCCCACATTGTTGGTGATACTCATAGAATCTGTCTAACCAAAAACCTCTTGGAATAGGGGGTTCATTAGCTGTTGCCAACATTAGGTTTTTTAGCAACTCATGGTATCGATCATGTTTTTGGAGTGCTGCAGGAGACATTTGCTTATGTTCAATCAACCAAGCCTTTAGAAGTTGGTCTAGTAGTTGTGAAGGCTTCATGGGTAAGGGTGTGTACTGGGCAGGGTCTTTTCGATCGAAGGTATGAGTATGACCTGTGTTAGTAGTTTGGAAAGAGGAGGATTCAGGTGTAGGTGCAGGAGTGGTTCTTCCATGACTAGTGGGGGCAGCAGGTTATTTCCCTTTCACTATTGGGTTGAACTTTCTTTGCCACTGCTATGATTTTTGTTTTAGACTTGTCTTTATCTTTCCTCGTATGTTGGCTTTTAAAAGTTAAGTAGGCTTGGTCATGACTTGTCTATGTTGCCTCTTCTATGTTTTTGATTTGGACAAATGCCTAACTTAGTACGAGCATTCAAATAATAGATTTTTTACTTAACAAAATCATTTACGGCACTCTTGAGGATTGTAAGTAAATACATTTCTGGGATAGGCTCGTGAAGTTCGTTAAGGGCAATGCTCCATCTTTGGATAAATTTTTGTACTGGCTCTAATGGCACTTTTTTTATTTAGATTAGACTATCTAGTGCAGCTTCAGGCTTCAGGTTATACTAAAAATAGATAATGAATTAATGTAACAAATCCTCTAGAGAGCATATGGAGTTACATGATAGAGCTAGATACCAGTCTAAGGCTTTTCCAGTTAGGAACATAGTGAACACACACAGGATTGCATGAGGCTAGGCCTGAAGTAATAGACACTCCAATCAGAATGTCACTTTGTGAGCATTTGGATCTCCCTCTCCGTTATACTTGGTCAATTTCAGCAGTGAAATTCCTTTTGGTAAAGTCAATGATGGGACTAAAGAGCTAATTGGATCATCTTGATAGAAGTCCAACACCTTGACTTCTTCAGTGCTTGTGGTTTTAAGGCATTTCACCTCATCGATTAATGCTTGCATCATTTTTCTAGCATCTACCCATTCTTGAGCACTAGGTGGACCAGCTGGTTGGTTAGATTGTGCATGGTAATAGTTAGATTATTGTGTGGTTTGTGGGAACGATGACTACTAGGTTGTTGATGGTTGTATTTGAGGAACATTCATAGATGGGATTGCAATGGGTGGTATGCTATAGTGAGTAGGTTAATGTTGTTGAATGATAGGTATGGGCCACTACCCGATTACAAGTTGTGAGGAAAAACCCTAAACCCGTTGAGTTGAAGTAGTGAAGGATGTTCCTTGGATTTGCACTTGTGGTATGTAATGGATGGATGTAGAAGCGGGTATCACGGATGGCATCCCAATTATTTGGGGTCGGAAGGTTGATCCTATATTAGCTTGAGAGGAGAGTTTTTGGGATTGTACTTGTGAGAGAGAGGGTAACATGATGACCAAAGGAATAATAGAGATGGACATATTGAATTGGATGTTTGTCGTAGGGAAAGCAGGAATGGAGGTGGATGATTCTTGTTGAGAAACAAGTGCTTGAGTTCTCGTAGATGCATGAAGAGGCATAGTCTCTCCCATGAAAGGGTGGAATAATGGGTTCGCATAAGCATGAGGACTGAGAGTGTGGTACGAATCCCCATGTTCGGATTGAGCCACAAAATCATCTTCCTCATCTCTATTTTGAGGCTCTACGATGGGTTGTTGCAAGGTTTGATTCCTTGCCATGAGGAGTTGGGATATGAGTTCATAATGGGATTTAGAGAGGGGCATTACATCATATTCTGAAGGAGTAAAATTATGGCCTCCCATATAGATGAGTTCATAATGTTGTTTTTCCTTCATTTTTTTGCTATCAATGGGCAGGGTAGCTTGGATCCTTACATAGATGAAGTTGTATTGTTCCAGGGTGAGAATTTTATAAGTGGGATCCTTGCCTTGTAACCTAAGTGATCGGTGAGTTGGCCCTTGAGGGTTCATCTCTCTGACAGTGACTATGGGTTTAGTTGCAATCACAAGATTCAAGACCTTGGCACTAACTTCAGAAATGGGCAATGCTACTGCGTTGATCTAAGAAGGGTCCATTGGCAGTGTGTAAGTGGTGTGTGTACGCTGGAGGTCTATGAGTAGCATGTGTGTGCTGAACTCTAGTAACAGCGTGTGCACGCTGGGCTCTAGCGGTGGATGTGTACACTGGTTTGGATTTTTATTCAGCAGTTTTCAGAGTTCAAAGCCTTTGGCAGTAACATGAGAGTTTTACAAACTTAGTAGCCGTGTAAGTGTTTTCTTTGCACATTGTCTTGGTTAGCAGAATCGACAGGACCTCCTTCTAGTGCCAATTTCTGTACCATATGAAATTGTCGGCATAAGGTTGGAGGAAAAACGAACACTAAGAGATCTCCGTAGAGATATACCTGACCCTGCCTTCGCATGAGGGAAAGCTAGAAAAATGAAGGCAGAGTGCCTTGGATAGTCTACATGAAAATCAACCAAGAACTTCTAGAAGCATATGCTATGGCCTACGCTGGGGTTATCGCTGCGAAACATAAAATGGAGAGCATAATGCAAGGAGACGTAAATGTGAATATAGTGTGTAAGCATAAACAGAATGTGCAGAAACATGCAATAAACTAGAATAATGAAAACAATGAACCAGAGCAATACAACAAAAGGAGAAAATAAAACTGTGTTGTATTAATTAACAAGATGTGCACCGGTCAAAACGTAGTTGCCTGTCTGGATTGGAAGTCAGACATTAAACCCCGACGTGAGGTGATTGCAGGCGCTAGGGATCATGTGCATCTAGGCTCAAGATTTTTGGTTTTTTTATAATTTTCCAACCTCGTTTATGTCAATGAACAAGGTATTTATACATTGTGCTAGGCTTGGGAGTAGGATTTGTGACTGAGATCAATAGTTATGAGACGAGAGAAAAATGGATCGTGTGACAGGTGTTTGATGTACAACTGTGTGTGGACTGGACGTATGTAGGAAAACTACGTTCTAGACCGAATGCACTATATCTTACAATGTGTTTTAGTTTGTGCAAGCTAGCTTACGCCCATAGAAGCATGTACAATTTGTAGCGTAAGAGCTGGACCATCTCAAAAATGTGAAAAATTTACAATGATTGATAATGTACAACAAGGGAATTTGACTCTAGCTCACTTGGAATTTCTGAATCAGTGGACTAACTATTGATGAAAGTGTTTTTGCTTCACCAACATTTCCAATGTGCGTTGATCTTGTCTTGGTGTGCCCTCAGCGTGTGTCTAAAATGCTTTTGCTTGGTCGTGACTAGTGCTCACACTAGAATCACACTGCCAGTGTGACCTCAGCATCACCTCAACATGACTTTAGTGTGCATGGACAAAAATGATTCATTTTGTATTAAAATTACACTTTAAGACTGGTGTTTGAAGTGTAACTACTACCTAACCTTGAGGAGGTCCTACATGTTTAATTTGAGCTTGTATGTGCTTGGATTTAGGCCACCTTTGGCAGCTCACACTGGGCTCATGTTGTCAGCATGTCCTCAATGTGAGTGAGAAAAAATGTAAGGTTTCATGCCAAAATTTTTATTTTTGTGTTCTTTTTTCAAGTACAGCTATTGCCTATCCTTGGAGTGGATTTCATGTCTAAAAGTAGGCTTGGGACTACTTGATTTGGGCCATTTTTGTTAACTCACACTGGACTCATGCTATCAGCGTGACCTTGGTGTGACCCTGGCATGATTATGGTGTAAATGACAGGACTATGTGGTTTTGGGCCCAAAATTTGAAGTTCTGGAGGCTGGGAGTTGCAATGATCATTAGTGAACTTCAAAGGTATCTTCCATTACTCAGACTCAGATCATTTTAGCTTGATATTAAGGCTCTGGAAGTTACTTACATTGTACTCATGCTAGACTCATGTTGGCAGCGTGACCTGGGCATGACCTTGGCGTGCATGACAAGATCCATGCACTTTAGTTTGGTTTTTGAAATTCTGGATGTTGAAACACAGGGTTGTTCTCATTTCAAAGTGTTAAGCTGAAATTTTGTGGTGTTTCAGGGTGGAACAAGCTTGGGTGATGAGAGACATGATAGAGAAGGGAATTTGGTACAACTAGGCCTCTTACCTTGCTAGTTGCCTACATGATAAAATTGTTAAGTTGCACTACAACCTCCAAACGAGATTTCACATGCACTTTTCATTCTTTGCAACCTACCTAGAAAGGTTTGCAAAGTTTTTGATGGTTCATGAGGAAGGGCAGTGGGTGGTTCAACACCACAGGAAAATTTCTAGGTCATGGATCTAACACATATTCAACACCATGTGATCGTAGGATCCTCTGAAGGTAAGTGACGAGTTGTTTTCTTTAATGACCAAAGGAAATGTGGGAAAATCTTATTCCACATGTGATAGTGTAGGTGAGGCACCACCAACCAACACTAGAAATGTAGTGAGAGGCATGTGACTCATTGCTGAGGTAGTGGAATCATCTAGAATGAAGATTAAGAAACCATGCCCCACGAAGGAGCCCATATGTGAAGTTTAGGAGAGTGGCAAAAAGATCTAGTTTAACCTTTGTAATGAGCACTTAGGAATTACAAGTATGAATGATTGGATATTTCTATAGTGTGTCATGCTATACTATACTAATTATTACAAATTCTAATCCTAACTTATGTGATATAGGCAAGAGGACCCTTGTAATGGTAGCAGAGCCCATATAGGATGATGTCCCTTTTTAACCTAAGGAACAAGTAGCAGATGAAGGGGAACAAGAAGTTGTAGAAGTGTTATAGCAACTTGAGGAATAAGGGTTGCTACAGTTTGAAGGGGATGAGTTTGAAAATGTTTTTGATGATGTGCAAATGGGCTATCGCCCCCACTCTCAATTCTAAGGGCTTGTTGGGTAGGAGCTTTGCATCACAATCTCTTTTTTCTTTTTTGATTTTTTTAATTATTTTTTTTTTCATTTTTTATTTTTTAAGCCATCACACCCTTGGTTTTTGGTTTTCTAATAATTACTAAGTATGTCATGTTGTAGTCACTAGTGTTTTTGCTAAGCATCCAACATTCACATCCACATTCTGCATGCAACCATGGCTAGAGGCTCTTGATAAGTTTGCCTTTATGCAAGGCTTGGTGGATGACATGATGGACTATATATAAAAAATGAACCCTAAGATCAATATGTCTATATCTATCTATTTTTCTCTACTGATTTATTGCTTGGTTTGTGGCAAACGTTGCTTTGCCTATTATGTAATAATAGGATCCTAGCTTTGGTGGAACCTAAATAGGATGGCCCGAATTGATGTTGTGCCTAAGTTATCCCCCAAGGTGGAGCAAGTGCCCAACCATGTGTATGATGAGACAAGAAAATGCACACTCTCATCTACAAGAGCATTATGAAAGTGCAGGTGCATTAACGAGCACCTATGGAAATGGGTCAATGAACTCCAAGAGAGGGGGTAACTCAGGATGCAAAATTGGAGGACCTGTAGTCCCATTATGATTTCTTGGTGGCATGTGAAAAACCAAATGGTACTTGGTTCATAGCTAAAGTTAACTATGCTAGGTATTTTTCAGCCATTTAAGGAAAGAATGAGGCCACATGTGAGGTGATTGAGCAATAGTTGCAGATGGACCTACTAGCAAGGAAGAATCAATACTGGGAGGATTATAACACAAAAGTGTATCAATGGGGCCAAACTTAAAAGAACCATAAGCACCACTATAAGCAAGAATGGGAGGTGTACCTTAAGAGGTACAAATATGAGTCTATGGAGTGTTGTTGCTGAGACATTTTTCTTGACGCAATTGATGTAACAAGGGCTTATGAACTATTTTCTAATAACATAGTGGTGAGTGGAATCCCAAATAGACACATCACTATACCTTTGGGAGAGGATATTTCTACTAGGTTATTTCTAGGGCTACCCTCATGGATAGCTATGAAGAAAGGGAAGACCCTCACAGGTATTGACCTTGGCAAGGAAGATTGGACATGGCTATCAAAGGAGGAAATCCTCTGACACTTGGAGGTGGGCCTCGATAGGATGCCCCGAGACATATATGCATGTCCTTCTTAGGTTGGTTTAGTTTAAAATTATTTTTATTTACTTTATTATAATTTTTCATGTCACTTTATTCATTAGCTAATTTATTTTTTTATTTTTATTTAACATAGGTTCTAGGCGATGGTGCAAGCCCCAATGGAGTAGTAGAGGAAGAGGCAGAAAAAAAACCCTAGCCCCAACCAAACACTGCAAGCCGAGTGGCCTAGAATGTAGCCCTAATATTGGGAAATTTTGTATTTTTGGAAATTTTTGTGTTTTGGATGTAAACTTGAACTATATATTTTATTTGGAAATATGATGATTATTCACATATCACTTTGTTGTATTTCATCCAATGTTGCTATAATTTTAACTTGTGATTTGATTGATGCAATTAGGACCCTTATGGACCCCATGCTAGTTTAAGGCCATAGAGGAAGGGCTATTGCTAGTTTAATGTCATTTTGGGCCATCACTAGTTTAACACCATTTTGGGCCATTGTGCAAAGGAAAGTAAGTTGCCAATTTTAGGCCTTAGTAGGCCATGTGATATTTTAAGGCCTTTCCAAGCCATAGGGTAAAAGGGAGCAAGTTATCAATTTTAGGCCTTAGTAGGCCATTTTTTTTATTTTTTTATTATTATAATTTTTTTCTATTTTGAAAATTAAAAGCCTAAATGAAACTACATAAACTAAAGAAATGAAATAACTAATGTAAGATGCAAATAACAATGCAAATATGACTATACAAGCAAAGAACAACAGCTAAGCAAAACATGTAGATGAACTAAGGGAATACCTTAGTCATGTAAGTGTTTTCTAACTTGATGTGGGTTAGGAGGCATGTAAGGCCTAGCAGGCATAAGATAGTATTCTCCTAGACTCTCATCTATTAAATAAAATGGGAATTTTACCCAAATAGCTTCCTTAGGGAGGTTGCTCATTTCACTTAGTCATTTAGGTGGATCAACTGGACAATGTTGGCTTTCACCCTAGATGGGAGATGTGTCTTTAGATAACTCTACTTCCAACCCTTGTTCTATGTCAACATTGTTAATGGTCAAGGGAGCTACATTGTCACCATAAATTACCACCTCTCCACCCTCATAGGTCAAGTAGATCTCTTGATGAATAAGTGAAGAAATGGCCCACAACTAGGCTAGCCAAAACCTCTTACGATTAGGTTGAATTTAGGCATTTTTTAACAACAATGAACTCAGTAGTAGTGAGGAATTTCTCTCTTATCATGAAAGCTATCGTGACCATTCCCTTTACAACAAAACATGCTCCATTAAAGGATTTAAAGCATGTTTTCTTTATCAACTTGATCTGATCAACTAGGCCAAGTTTGTCAATGATGAGGAATGGAATGACATTGGTTGCTACCCTATCATTGACATGCACCTTGCTAATTTTATACTAGCCTACATGAACTATTATAAACATTAGTGCACTGGTCACCTAACCCTTTTTAGGGTCAACTTTGATAGCATCATTGTAAAATGTTAAGGGTGTTGACCTCGTCTCCTATGTTGTGAGGGGAAGCATTATAGCATGGATGGCTTTTTCATTTGCTAGAATATCCTTTTTGATAGGAATAGAGGTTAACATGTGAACTAGTGCTTCACAATAAGTAGATAAAGTCATTACTAGGTCATATAGCCTCAAAGTTGTGTTCTTTTGTTTGAGAGCTTTTTTAACTTGTGCCAGTGCATCCAAGAAATATTTTCTATTATCCATTGTTTTGGTAGCCTTTACCTCCTCCATAGAATCCAAGAAATGAATCTCCTAGGGAGGAGATTTAACCTTTGCTTTTGCAGCAAGCTTTCAAGCCTCAATGCTCATTTGTTGGCAGTCTAAGATGGTGAGGCCATGGGGATGGTTGACAAGGGGACGAGCTTAGGAGTAACTAACTCCATATGTTTCTTGATCATTTTATCAATGATATGCTCATTAGATCTCTTAGGATATGACTTTGAATAGGCCAGATGTGACATAGTTTCCACCACCAGACCCTGGGCAAGTGGGGAATCCACACATCTTAGCAACCTAATGACAAAGGATGTCTGGGTTGTTTTTTCCATAGCATATTGTAGGGTCCTAATCACAAAGGGTGTTGTGGGTGCCCAAGGTGGTGCTTTGATGATGAAAGGGGGTTGTGGTCTAGTCGACATTAAGGCTCCAATGTTACCAAATTCCATACAAACCATAAATGGTTCATGTGCCAGATCTATGTTGTCATCAACACAAATAGCATTGATAATGAAACCTACACCGCCAGCATTAAGGGGGTCCTTGTAAACTTTCATTGATTGGTTTTCTAGTTGTATAGGACTACTTTCATCAAGGACCAATTTTCCTTGATCATTCATGTATTGAATGTTATCTTCTAATGCCAAGAAGTAGTCTATATCATGGCCATGCAACTGGTAATAGTTGCAAAATCAACCCAATATAAATTTTTTAGGGATCGATAGCTCATTTGGCATAGCTACGGAGGGATTTTTGAGGACCTCATAGTACCTCTCATGACATTTACATGTGTCCTTAGACATTTGCTTGTGTTGGATGTAGCCAACACTAAGAAACTAGTCTAAGAGTTTAAATAAATTTATAGGAAATGGGGTATACTTTGAGCAATCCTTACACTCAAACTTTGGCCTTTGGGGAGCTTGTCCCATGATCACTGATGGTGTGGGCTAGTTGGTTCTTATAGTGCTAGAACTTGATGCTTTGTTGTTGTTTTCTAGGGCTTTAGGTACCTTGGTCATTAGTTTAGTGTTTTTGGATTTGGCTTCATTAGCCACATTTGCAATGATTGCTATTACCTTCCCCTTTTTCTTGTCTTTTTTTGTGTGTGCATTTTTATAGGGCACATAGGTTAGGTCCTTACTAGCCTCTACCATGTCTTGTATGCTCTTTGTTTGAGAAAATATTTGTCTCAAGGAGTGAGGGGCTAAATAGTATAATTCTAACTTAATGAAGTCATTTACTGTGCCTTTGAAGATTTCCAGAAGGTTAGTTTCTACTATCGACTCATACATTTCATTGAGGGAAGCACTCCAACGTTGTATGAATTTTTTTTCTAGTTCTAGCACTTCTTGCTTGATGTTCATTAATTATTCTAGGGTGGCCTTGAACGTTAAGTTATACTTAAAGCAAGTTACAAATTAACTAAGCAATTCTTTCAAAGTGGATATGGAAGCCCTGAGGAGCGCACAGTACCAATCAAAAGCGTTTCTAGTCAAGGACATGGCAAAGACATGGATGATCACATGGGGCCATGCTTGTAAGAGTAGGAATTCAAAATGGAAAGTTACAAGGTGGGCATTAGGATTCCCCTCACCATTGTATTTTGTGAATTGAGGAAGTTGGACCCCAGGAGGAAAAGTTAGCAATAGGACTACAAGACTAATGAGGTCATCTTGGTAAAAGTCCATCACATGAACTATTTCTAAGTTAGCTACTTTAAGTTGCCTAACATCCTTCATGAGTGTTTGAATGAGTTGGAATGCTTGGTTCAAATATAGGGATGACATAATAGGTTGCACTAATTGCATTGCATGTGGTGCTGTCTGAGTAGCCCATAACCCAACTATGGGCATATGCCACCACATGGGATGCTTGTTGCATTTTTTTTTGTATGTATTATGGAATGTGGAACTATTATGCGATAGGCATAGAGACTGGAAACCACCACATGGTATTGGTTTGGGCTATTGTTGGAGGTGCTACTAAGATGATTGGGATGAAGGACATTTAACTTGTTTGTGGCTGAGATAAAGGCATCATGTGCACATACAGTTATGTCGACATCATGGACACTAGCAAGGAAAGTTGCATAGACTGGGAGGAGATGATAAAGGGAAAATTTGTAGAGGATCCTACACTTTTTTATGCATGTAGTACTTGGTGGCTAGCTACCATAGGCATGGACTTGGATGGAAAAAGTAACACTACTACCTCAAAGAAGGCAGATGACTATGATTGGTGTGAAACAAAATTAGAAATGGGCTATTGGGTAGAGCTATAGAATGGGACACCACTCTCTAAATAAGCCTTCAATTCCTCTTGTCCATCTTGTAAGGGCTTGAAAAACCACAAAATTCTAAGCTTAGTATTTCTCCAACAAGAATCAAGCTAAGTCATGATGCTCCCCAGCATGACTAAATCTGGAGGGCCCCACAGACAGCTTCAAGCAGAGTTGAACTCAACAAGGAGCTGTTTCCTAGGACCCGCAGACGACCACGACAACATCTGGTATCAAACATGGCAACTTCGGAACTCAAGATACTTAGTCCTCACTAAGTATGCATTCTCAGCATATACGCCCAGCATATACGCCCAGCATATATGCCGAGTGTATATGCCCAGCATACATTCACAGCATATATGCCCAGCATACATTCACAGCGTATACGCCCAGCATACACGCTCAGCATACATGCCTCACATGTGTGCTTAGCATGTATGACTAACGTATACGCCCCGGCATGCAAAGCAAAATTTTGTACAAAGCATCTACTCACACAAATAGAGCAATCATCAGGTGTTATCATGGGCTCCAGAAAGTTGAATTTTGGTCTCGACATCATGCATTTTGAAGTTCATATGCTGAGCATGTACATCATGCATGCCCAGCGTATACGCCCAGCATGTACGCCCAGCAAATAGAACATGTACGCTTGGCGTATACATGTACAAAGTGTACAACCAATGTGTAGCACAATGTATACCAATCAAAACTCTCCAGAATTGTGTCAGATCAAGGTCAACCAAGCTGAACATCCATAGGCAGCATGCTCATGACATCCGAATTCAAATCTGAAGGCCGAACGACTTCTTTTGTTTTGATCAAGACTGTACGCCAAGGTCATACGTCCAACGTGTATACGCTGGCATACAGCATGTATACGCTGGCGTATAGCAGTATACGCTAGCGTGCAGCATGCTGTATACTTGCAAAATTTCATTCTTTCGTACTCGGTCAATGTTCCACATGTCATCCAACCCGAGAATCCAGCACTCCATAGCCAATCATCCCCTCTCAGACCTGCATCTAATGTCAAAACTTGTATAAAAATCCCAATTTTTCACTAGACCAGGGTCAGCAATTTTTAGCAAACCAGAGAAAAAAAAAAGAACTAGAGACATGAACAAAAACCTGTACGTTGGACCTCAACCCTGCACGCTGAGCATATGCTGAACAAAAGAACTGGAGTACAGCAGTATAAGCTGGCATGCAGCACGTTGTATACTTGTAAAATTTTATTCTTTCACACTCGGTCAACGTGCCCCATGTCATCTGACCCAAGAATCCAGCACTCCACAGCCAATCATCCCCTCTCAGACCCGCATCTAACGTCAAAACTTGTATAAAATCCCCAATTTTTTACTAGACCAGGGTCAACAATTTTTAGCAAACCAGAGACAAAAAAAAGAACCAACAAAAATGTATACGCTAGACCTCAACCCTGCACGATGAGCATACAACCTTCACATCATGCCCGTAGATTAAACCAGCACACAATCATCCCTGCACATCCACTGGGGCTCTTTGTCTACCTTCTGTCAGATTCACAACTACGTTAGACCAATGCATTGTAATTTCCAGCTTCACAATAATATTATCACATCTATTTTGCTAAGATTTTTTATAGTTTTTTGTTCATTATTACATGCTTATTACTTATGTTCCCATACTTTTACGCTTCGTTTTACATTAGTTACACCATTTACGTATAACCTAGCGTACAGTATATCGGTGTACATTCGGGGAAATCCTTACTTGATCTGCATGTGGACCACTCAAGGTACTCTACCTTCGTTAACTCCAGCTTGCCCTCAAGTGAAGGTAGGATCTTCTATGCGTGTCCAGGGATCTCCAGGTCTCTGCTTCATTCCAACCGGAGAATGACAATTTCGGATGGTACAGAAAATGATGCTAGAAGAAGGGCCCAAAATTGCTTAAACTTACTGTGCTCTCATACCCTGATCCTTTGAGAGTCACGTCGCATTGACACCAAACCTAGCTCTGAAATTCCTAGATCTGCACCCTATTCTACAGAATTCCTAGCATCTACACACTGCTCAGTCTACGCTATACACTGTAGACTCTGTCTACACTGCCCAGAAAACCTCTACGCTGTACGCTATAGACTTTGTCTACGCTACTCAGTCTACACTATATGTTGTAGACTCTATCTACACTACCCAGCAGACCTCTACGCTATACGCTATAGACTTTGTCTATGCTGCTCAGCCTACCTGTACGCTGTACGCCGTAGACTCTGTCTACACTGCCCAACAGACCTGTATGTTGTACGCTATAGACTCTGTCTATGCTACCCAGCAGACCTGTACACTGTATGCTATAGACTCTATCTACTACTGTACGTTGTATGTTGTAGACTTTATCTATGCTACCCAGTAGACCTGTACGCTATATGCTGTAGACTTTGTCTACGCTGCTCAGTAGACTTGTACGCTGCTCTGCCTACACGTTTTAACGTATACCTATACGCTGTCACTCTACGCTGGTCGTTGAAGCCTATACATTGAGATCCAGTCTACACGCTATACACAGCGAACGTAGGTGTACGCTGTACTAAGTATACTAGTTTCATATCCCTTCCACCATGTTGTATTCACAACTGTTCATCATGAACACTGCGAACCCCAACGCTTCAACCAAGCCTATCACAGATATCGTAGGCCCCATGGCTGTTCAACAACCCATAGTATAACCTGTGGTAGGGCCTCACCAGTCTCTCAGATCGCAAGGGAAGAACCCATCATTTAACATTATAACTCAGGAGAAATACAATTTCATATGCATAAAAATACAAGTAGGCCTAGTCGTGGATCAAATCGAAATGGAGGTTAAGAGACAATACAAACTCTTCCATAGGGGAGGGCATGAGTTCATCCCTTCCCCATATGATATCATCCCTCTCTCAAAGTATTACTCTAAGCTCATCTCACAACTCCTCCTACAAAGAAGTCAATCTCTAGATCAGCTTGTGATAAATCCTCAATTGGAAGAGGAGGATGACTTCGCAGCTCAATCCGAGCATGAAGATTCGTACCATACTCTTAGTCCACAAACCTATGCAAACCCATTGTTTCATCCAGCCATAGGGGAAGTTACATCCCTCCAACAATTTAAAATCACCCAAGCACAAATACCTCAACAAGAATCATCCACGCTTATCCATATTCCTCCTATAACCGATGCGAAACTCAACACACTTCCTCTTGCTATTCCCCCGTTGCAACACTATCTCCATTCTCGCAAATACAACCTCCTCAAAACAATGTAGGAGCAACCCTCCTGCCCCACATGATTGGGATGCTGCATGTGATACTGGCTTCTACATCCGCTCATTATATCCCGCAGATCCAAACCCAAGGAGCCCCTTTCACTGCTGTAACTCAACCAGTTTAGAGTGCCCCTACACAAAGCATGACTGGCCAATGGGCAGCGATTGGTGCTCAACCACATCAACTCCCTCACTATAACATACCGCCTCACACAATTTTACCAGCTAACATCCCTCAAGTACAACCGCAACAACAACAGCAATCCCTTACCTACAATGTGCTGCCCCTAGCACCACCCGCTACAAATGTTTCACAAATGCAGCCTCCAACCACACAACTTTTTGCCTTCCAGTCCACTATCCAACAATCTAACCTGTATACTGTACAACATCCTCAACCTACTATCTCACCTAGTGCCCAAGATTGGGTTGATGCCAAAAAGCTAATGCAGGAGTTAACCAATGAGGTCAAACGCCTCAAAACAGCCACCGATGGAGAGCTTAAGGTAGTGGACTTCTATCACGATGACCCTATCAGCCCTTCGGTTCCACCTCTAACACTACCCAAGGGTGTATCCTTACCCACACTGACTAAATACAATGGGGAGATAGACCCCAATGCCCACCTCATAACGTTTAGACTAGAATACGCACTACTTCAGGCATGGCCACATGCCATTCTACGGGTGTTCCCCATGTCCCTCGCAGGGAGAGCACTTGATTGGTATCGGGCCTTGCCACAAAATTCAATATCTTCTCTAGAAGATTTTTTACACCAATTGGTTACCAGGTTCAAGTATAACTTGAAGCCTGAAGCAACACTAGATAGCCTCATATAGGTCAGACAAGCACCTCTTGAACCTGTCCAAAAATTCATCCAACGGTGGAGTGCTGCCCTCAATGAGCTCCATGAGCCGATCCCAGAGACGTATCTCCTCACCATCCTAAAAGGGGCTGTTAACGATTTTGTCAAATCCAAACTATATTATCTCAATACATGCACTCTAAGTCAAGCGTTTGTACAAATCAAGAACATAGAGGAGGCAGCTCAAAACAACCATGATCCTGTATATTCAGCCTTTAAGAATCAACATAGTAAGAAAGAAAAAGAAAAGGCTAAAAAAACTATAGTGGCAGTAGTGGAAACACAATAAGAAAATGTGGAACAACAAAGGAAACCACCTGTTTCCCCTACTAATTACACTAAACCCGCTCTCGCGACCACACCAGAATCATCTGCATCACAAAATCCTAAACCGGGTCATATGATAAACTTTGAAAGGAAGGACCCATCTCAATATACACCGTTGCCCATGAAACCATCGTAGTTATTCAACCAACTCTTGAAGGCCAGACTAATGAAACATAAATAGTTGTCACCCACAGCGATCTAAAGACATGATCGGTTCTATCAACTGGTTCAGAACCCAAGCCTGGCAATGCCAGATGAGCTCCCGATTCCAAAAGGCTTTAGAATGGATCATTTTTGTGATTATCATCAACGTAATGGGCATGGCACTGACTATTGTTTCACCTTGAAACAAGATATCCAACAGATGATCAACAGAAGCCAAATCACTTTTGATGAAGCCAACCCAGTCGAACCACAAAACCAAGCCATGGGCGTATATAAAGTTCCTCTAAATACCAAAGAAGAACCATATGTAATTAATACCATCTACTTTGATAACGAACCAAAAAAACCCTGGATTAACACCATCCATTCTAATCATGAATAGCAAATGCCTAAGAGGCCATTTTTAGTGCACATTCCTCCCACTGTACAAACACCTGTGCCTCAACCATCATACTCCCCATAGAAACCTTATGTCATCCGAATACCCCCCGCCATAGCAACTTCTATCACACCAACATGTGAAAAACCATACATGGTGTGCATACCCCCCGCCACCACTACCGCAAACACACAACCACCTCCTACTCGGCTCGCCCCCTATGTAGTCCGAGTATCACCTACGGTCGCAACTACGGAGGTACAACCTCCACCTAGGCCAACTCCATATGTTGTTAGGATACCCGAATGTCCTGATGACCACCAATCCTCCACTCTGCAAACACAGAATAAACTGATTCCCTATGTCATCAAGGTGCCTAGCCAACCTAACACTCAACTGCATTCAACTGCCCAACCACAACCCCGCCCTACGCCATATGTTGTACAGGTCCCAAAGCAACCTAAGGTTCTGAAACCAACTGTACCCCCATGTCACACATGAGAATTCCTAGCAGATAGGCTTACATGGGAATGCTTGGAGAAGGAACATCAATGACTAGCCTTAGGACCTCCCAAGCCTACCCCGCTAAGTGCAATACCCATGGCATCACCTAACAATAAACCAAACACAGGCTACGAGGGTCAATCATCTGGAAAGCATGATACGTCTAGATCAACAGTTGTAGATAAAAATGATAAATCAACTACGCATGAGATAAAACTTTTGGGCCCTATGGACCAAATGACTATCGACAAACATACACCCAACAGTAAAGATTTAGCAACAGCTCTAACACAGGTCACGCAAGTGCTTAAAAACACTTCATTAAGCTTATACGACCTGGTTTTAACCTCTCAAACCCATCGTGAAGCTCTAGTATGCATGTTGACATCCATCCCAGTGAGTGAAGACTTGCCTCCAAATGAACCTTCGATTCATGCAGTCATGTATTCGCCACAAGGATCAACTTCTAAGCCACTAAGTTTCCACAATGAAAACATCAAAATGGATGAGAAAATGGAAGAAGTGACAACTGCACCTATGTCCATAACGATACGAATAAATCAATTCAAGATACATAGAGTGCATGTAGATGATGGAGCTGCTACAAATGTAGTACCCTATCCCATCGTCGAACAATTGGGACTAACGAAACTAATTAGACCAACCGCCACCATGTGTTTGAAGTTGTTCAGTGGATCATGCATAATAGTCAAAGGCACCGTGACTTTAGACTTTATAGCAGGGGATCAATTTCCCACATCTGCCGACTTTGTGGTCATTAATGAAATGCCAGGGTTCAATTTAATATTGGGAAGGCCCTGATTAGCCCACCTGAAAGTAGTCTCTTCCCCCATATACCAAGAGATTCACCTGCCTTACGAAGGCGGTGAAATCATTATACATGGGGATGCTACTACACCTACCATCTCATCACATACAGACACAGATTAAGGCTCAGAAGTTAAGCTTGAAGAGCCTAAACAAGATGATACAAATGAACAACAAAGATGTACACAACTATTAGGAGATAATCTCTCAGACACAAAGAAAAATTTACCCACCACAGAAACACTTGGGCATGAAATTGTACAACAAACTACAAAAAATGTAGAAACTATAGTACATGTAGAAACACCAGAAAGCACCAACGCGGGAACTGTTCCATCAGACATCCCTTGGGCCAAATTACCATTCAACGTGATCAGTGAAGGAGACGCTGAATATAGAATCATACTCGTTAACGCTACTCCTAACGTTAAAATGAGGAAAATAAAAAAATTACTAAACCAATAAATGAAAATAAAGTCCGAAACAATGTTAAACTACATCCGAAGTCCGAAATGATGTTAAACTACATCCTCAGTCCACTATCACATGTCCGCAACGAAATAAAACTAGTCACGATCAGAAATGGTCGGTCTACCAGGAAATCCACCCATGTCACTTGAAACTTCCCTTGTTTACGTGTGGCCCGAAATGGCCTTAAACTAGTGCATGTGGCCTGAAATGGCCTTAAACTATACCACCTACCTACACTTTGTTTTTCTCGCAAATTCTAGTTCATTGTTCAAATTTACGCTTGCATTGACGTGTTATCAATAACAGTCTTCGCAATTATCCTTCACTTATCCTTCGCTTATAATTACATTCCTACTTACATTCCCACTTCGTGCATTACACTTAAACTACAAAACAATCCAAAACATTTTACATTGTCACATCATGTTTACATTTAAACTCAAAATTCACAGCAAAAAAAATAATATGGAAATATACATACATGTAGTGATATACAGTTAGAAAAATACAACAGTTAATTAATTCCATTCATCAGTGCAATACAACTCAAAGCAAAACACTCAATTTACGATTCATGTTAACATATGAGCTGGGATGGTTTCAAAGTCAAAATTAAACATCAGGGATGGGAGGGTTGTCCCCTTCAGACCCACCGGCACCATGGGTCCCCACTCCACTGGGGCCACCTTCTTGAACATCGTCATTGCCTCGACCCTATAAAATGCAAAAGAAACAATCAAAACAAGAATAAAAGAGAAAACTCCCAAACATTACTCAACGAAAAAATTTCATAACAACAAAATGCTTACCGTAGGAGACCCCCCTAAATCAAATTCCAACCAACAAAGAATTTCTTCCTCTGAAATGCTAGCCCAGTCAGTCCCATCAAGGCCTAGGTCGACATTCGCCAAGGCCTTCCCCTTGTCAACCGCTGACCATGTGGGACATTTCAAGGGAAATTCACCCACAAAGACCTCCCCAGAAGCAGTCGTGATCACCCTCGTGGACAATTCCATCTCAACAATGGTATTTTTACCAAAGGTATCAAATGCAGAACGTAGACCCAGATCCTCTATGAACATTTCAAGTTGACGCTTCTCTATAGATACTTCCTTTAATGATTTCTTGTAATGATGCTTGTGGTTCTTCTCATCTTGACCCCACTTATGCACCTTGGAAGTGAAAGCCTTCCAATCCTGGAACTTGAGGTTTAATAGATCTATCTAGGCCTTATGCTCTGGTAGTTTCCAAGTCAGTGATGCATGGTGATTTAGTAGGTTCCAATAGCTAGTATAAGTGATCTCTGAAGTTCACCAAGAACGATCACCTGTTAGTCTAGCTGAGGCGAACTCATAATGAGCCTTGAGATCATCACGTTTAGCTGATAACTCGAAAACCTCTTTTTCTTTTGCTTGGATTTGCAACCATAGCTATTCAATGGAATGCCCACAGGTCCAAAGCGATTTGGTGTTATGCACAAGACCTTCCGCCACCTCGTCATAAACTAGCCTTGGTATCTACTCAACTTCTGGCAGTAATGTAGGCAATCTTTCAATACTAATTGTCTCAGATGGATCCCACTTTAGCTTAGCTCCTACACAAACGAAAGGAACAGGCATTAGATCTTAGATGGCAAAAAGGGGTGTGAAACTCAAAGGCTGCAAAATGCTTGAGACATTTGTACCTATTTCAGGGTGCGCTTGCTGAATGTGTTCGACCACCTCATCTATGATGCTGGTGACGAAATCCATTTTTCTTGGCATCTTGGTCCAAGTAAATGGTTTATGAGTGTGATATGGATTAGCTTCAGTGGTCATTTCAAGGGGAGCCACTATCATCGACACTTCTAACCGCATCGTAGGAATCATCCTATCTTCGTCTGGAAGTGATAATATCATAAAATTAAAACACCATAGAAATAATGATTCAGAAGGCAACGCAACAAAAAAAAGGGGAATATACCGTGTTCTCTCTCCCCTTCCCAGTTTGGAGGGTCACCAAGGTCCAGTCTTCCCTTAAGGAAGCTACCGAACATTTCATCAACACCATCCCATTCATCAACCAGTTCTATCTCCATGGTGTCTTCCGCCAGCTCTTCTGTCACTTCCACCTGATCTTTGTCGACCTCTTCCTCCTCAATTATTAAGTCCATTGGAACTTCCTCCTCCTCGATAATGGTTTCTAACTCCTATCTCCTCACTTCCCGAGTCAAGTCTGAAGACATTAGTTTCATGTGAGCGATCAAAATGAAAAAAATGAATAAGATGAAAATGACAATACAATAAGTGCATCAAGCTTACTTACCTTGAACAGGAATTTTGAATCATATTCGCTTCACCCTTGGCTCTTCCACAGTTGAGGCCATCTCTTTAGGACGTTTGCGCTTCAGAATCTTCGATTTGGCTTTCCCGATGATCTCCTTGATGACCCATTCAGCTCTCTTTGTAGTGTAGGGCACACTGTCTGGTTCCAACCCCACACTGTCACATGTATGGATTGAAGTACCAGATGACCCCTCTATTGTGATGGAAACTGATTCATCAATCCCCTCGGGTGCATCCTGGGACTCAACTATCTTGAACAAATGGTTAATCCACGGGCGAGATAATTGAGTACGATCCCATAAAACATATTTATTATCCGCACGAACCACTAAAAACTCGGCCAAGCGACGTAGATAACCTACAAAGAACGCGAAAGTAAAATGGAACTGTGTCTCAACGTTTGAATGCAATAGCACTATCTCCCTATGGAAACCCAACAACAAAAATTGGGCCCAATTATAGCACATCCCGCTCTCTAAATTAGGCCTTACTGACCTTCCCAAATTTCATCGACAAGGTGCTCTCAGTCCATCCTATCGTAATAGGGTCTCCGCCGGGGGACATTAACTGGAAACGCAATTTAAAACCATAACACAAGTATGACCAACGTTGCAGCCAAATAAACAAACTAAGGCGTCAATGAAATATCATCACTTACCTTCAGTCGTGGGCTTCGAGGTGCTAGAACCCAAGTCAGTATCATGAGGGAAAACTAGTCCATTGCGTGACTAGTCTCCATGCAGCCACCCTTGAGCCGTGCATTGTGCAAACACCCTGGAAAACCTCTTATGAAAATGAACAATGTCATCCTTGGTCTAAGCTACTATAGCTCTGCGGAGGGTGGGATCCACCATGAAGGTCTCTAAAGTGGTGTGAGCTAGTGCAAGCCCGTCATCATTGACGCATATCCCATCTTTGTCAACTTGGGGCCTGCAAAAGAGCAGTCATCAGAATAGGAGCAAACGCTAAACGAAAAAAATAGAAACAACAAACTAAACAACCTTACCTCTCTACCCTGTACACCGTGCTCGGAGGGTTCTAAAATAATGTATGAGCACACGCAGCCAAAAACAAGGTGTTATTGAGATAGTGAGGCCCACGTGGCAATAAGTCCCACACACGTGATAATGGATGAGTAGATCTGGGCCCTCCAGAGGGACCTTCCTCAATCGCAAGAGGTCCCTCGTCAATGTCCACAATGAAAACCATGATGCCATCTGAAGATCCTGGCAATATTGCTTCAAGCACACTCCATGCCACTTGTTCGCTTAGGTGTGACCATATCACTACCTTGGATCTGTCTAGGATGAAAGCAAGGAATTCATAGGCCCCTTCCCTGAACCATACCCCATTGTTATCAATAGTTAGATCAGGGGCAAGTTTGTCAGTATCAAGGGGCCTGAACCATGCCAGTATCCCAACCAGCTCAACCACTAAGAGAAAAGGCTCAAGATCCCTGCAAATAACCAGAATGCCATGGTAAATCAGCTATACGCAAAAATAAATAGAGAAACAAAATTCCATGTTGAAGGCCAATACTTCAAAAAAATTGAAAACTATTTATACTCGATGTATACGCTACCAAAAAACTGTTTACACTCGGCGTATACGCTGCCAAAAAACGGTTTACACTCGGCGTATATGCTACCAAAAAACTGTTTACACTCAGCATATACACTACCAAAAAAATATTTACACTCGGCATACACACTACCAAAAAAACCATTTATTCTTAGCATACAAATCTTGTACACTGCCAAAATTGTCTACGCTCAGCACTGCCAAATCGTTTACGCCGAGCGTGCAAACCCTATACACTGTGAAACCTGTCTACGCTCAGCGTGCAAACTCTACACACTATGAAAACTGTCTACGCTCAGCGTGCAGACTCTACACACTGCCAAAATCATCTACGCCCAGCATTTTGACCCTGTACACTATGAAATTTATTTATGCTCAACGTGCAAACACTGCATGTTGTGAAAACTGTCTACACTTAGCGTGCAGACTCTGCACGCTTCCAAAATCACCTGGCCCTTTCAAAAGTGGGGGTTGGACCTTATCGGACCAATAACACCCTCATCTTCTACAGGGCATAGCTTCATCATAATCGTGATAGAGTATTTCACGAAGTGGGTAGAAGCTGTTCCCCTTAGAAAAACCACATCCAAACACATATGCAACTTCATCCTTGAAAACATTGTGATCTGTTTTGGCATCCCCATGACCATCATCACTGATAACGGGCCATAATTTAGTAGTGCCGAAACCAGAACTTTCTGTGAAAGCCTAGGAATCAAACATTTATTTTCATCCCCTTACTACCCTCAGAGCAATGGGCAAGCTGAGACCACAAATAAAACCATCATCACAGTACTTAAAAATATGCTTACCCAAAGCAAGAAAAGATGGCACGATCAGCTAGTATACGCACTGTGGGCTTATCGTACTACGCATCAGACTTCCACAGGTAAAACGCCATATAGTCTTGTTTATGATTCAAAAGCTGTTTTACCCTTAGAGTTATAGGTACCGTCTTTAAGGATCACACTCTTCGGACTGCTCGACAAAGGGCAAAACAATGACCTACGCATTGTTGACTTGGACTCGGTAGAGGAGGAATGTATACGTGCACTCGATCAGATTGAGTGATATCAAAAATGACAACAACAACGCCATTAACACGATGTTCATAAGTGCCCCATCAAAGAAGGTGACCTTGTACTCAAGGCCATTCGAGAACACCTAGACAATTTCTCAGCCAATTGGGAAGGGCCCTACTTGGTCACCAAAGCGTACGACAATGGGGCATTCAAATTCGCTGACATGGAAGGGAATGAGCTTGCAAATTTGACTAGTCATTTGTTCTTGAAACCGTTTCACGTTTAAGCATGAATTCAGGTACACGCTCGTCCTGTCATCATGACGGTAAACTGATACCATAGCTCGTCTTGGCATCATGATGGTAAACTGATATCATAGCTCGTCCTGGTATCATGACAGTAAACTGATACCATAGCTCGTCTTGGCATCATGATGGTAAAATGATACCACAGAATGTCCACAATGACAATAAACTAGCACCCATCTAGTACGATAGTAGATTGCCACAGTCACATTCGCCAGAGTCTACTAAGACTATAAACTGGTTTGCCTCTTCACAATCCGCCATGACTAGAAACTGGCAACGTACCGTCTGCCACGATGCTAAACATGAAATGTCCAATGGGTCATGACATAAAAATAACCCATGATAGTCAGCTACAATTATAAACTGGCAATTTCATCTCTGGTTCCTTGATCTGTGGCTGCATTCAAACTTCATCAGAGCCGCTGCATCGCTCACCATCAATCGATCCTAACAACATTCCTACTATTCATATACAGTGCCTGAAATCTTATCCGGTGCCGTTGTTCCATAAGTAGTTGTTTAAATCTAAGCTTGCTTACTCACTCATGGTTTTCTTGTCTTCTTGGAGTTGTGTTCGTAGGATGACACTCAGAGGTGTTCGTACAAGAATTCACTTCATCATAAGCAGCAAGGTGAGATGTTGTTCACAACACACGTGACAAGACTAATCAAGACATTCACTAATACATCTCCCATTACATATCCCACCTATCCCTCAACATCTTCTACTTGGTTACATCCCGAACACACCCAGTACAGCCCGAAACATTGAACATACTTTTGCATACTGTGCCACTCTTAAGTAGTTGCAACCCACAACATGACATTTGAGCATGTGCATAAGATCAAAAAAAAAGAGTCAGCCCTTCCCACATAAGCCCTTGACAAGATGGCAGTCACCTCGAAAGTAAATGCTCATGTCTAAAATAATCAAGTAACATCCTGTTACATGGCTTTGGCTCTCCGCCAACAGGTTTCCCCTAAACACTAAACAAGGGCCCTGTTCCTCCAAAGAACGCAACACATCATCATGTGGCTTTGGTTGTGCTAAAAAGTCCTCTTAAACACCAAGTACGAGTCTTGTGTTGCCAAAGTACGTACACATCATGTTTTGATCCCAAAATTGCTAAAAAATGGCTAAACAATAGTTTTTGACAAAGATAAGCATGAACCGCACACATACCTAGACATCCTCTTCACCACGCACAAGCCCTTGATTGGTTACCAATCACTACAGTTCCCATTTCCCTATCAAATAAAAATTTCATTTCCCCAATCCTATGTATTATTAAACATGGTACGATGACATCTAGCTAGGTGGCAAAGGACAATGTCTCTATCAAGTTGCTTGTGGTGTTTTGCACTTCTTTGTCAATGCTTCTCGAGTCGATTCCTCCAAGCGTCAACAAAGAGGGGCCAATGAAACACTACAAAATTCTAAGCTTAGTATTTCTCCAACAAGAATCGACGCTAAGTCATGATGCTCCCCAACATGACTAAAGCTGGAGGGCCCCATAGACAGCTTCAAGTAGAGTCGAACTCAACAAGGAGTCGTTCCCTGGGACCCGTAGATGACCACGATGACAGCCGGTAACAAACATGGAAATTTTGGAGCTCAAGATACTTAGTCCTCACTAAGTATGCATTCTCAGTGTATACGCCCAGTGTATACACCTAGCATACATTCACAGCGTATACACCCAGTGTATACGCCCAGCATACATTCACAGCGTATATGCCCAACGTACACCCCCAGCATACACGTCTCACATGTACGCTCAGCATGTATGATTGACATATACGCCCCAGCATGCAAAGCAAGATTTTGTACAAAGCATCAACTCACATGAACAAAGCAATCATCAAGCGTTATCATGGGCTTCAGAAAGTTGAATTTTGGTCTCGACATCATGCATTTTGAAGTTCATACGCTGAGCATGTACATCCTGCATGCCCAGCGTATACGCCCAGCGTGTACGCCCCGTGTATACGCCTAGCAGAAAGAACATGTACGCCCTACGTATACATGTACAAAGTGTACGACCAGTGTGTAGCACATCATATACCAATCAAAACTCTCCAGAACTGTGTCAGATTAAGGTCAACCAAGCTGAACATCCACAGGTAGCATTCTCATGACATCCAAATTCAAATCTAAAGGTCGAGCGACTTCTTTTATTTTGATCAAGTCTGTACGCCGAGGTCATACATCCAACGTGTATACGTTGGTGTACAACGTGTAGACACTGGAGTACAGTAGTATAAGCTGGCATGCAGCACGCTGTATACTTGTAAAATTTCATTCTTTCGCACTCGGTCAATGTGCCACATGTCATCTGACCCAAGAATCCATCACTCCATAGCCAATCATCCCCTCTCAGACCCGCGTCTAACGTCAAAACTTGTATAAAATCCCTAATTTTTGACTAGACCAGGGTCAACAATTTTTAGCAAACCAGAGACAAAAAAAAAGAACCAACAAAAACATATACGCTGGACCTCAACCCTGCACGATGAGCATACAACCTTCACATCATGCCCACAGTTTAAACCAGCACAGAATCATCCCTGCACATCCACCGGGGCTCTTCGTCCATTTTGTGTCAGATTCACAACCGTGTTAGACCAATGCATTGTAATTTCCAGTTTCACAATAATATTATCACATCTGTTTTGCCAAGATTTGTTACAGTTTTTCATTCATTATTGCATGCTTATTACTTATGTTCCCGTACGTTTACGCTTCGTTTTACATTAGTTGCGTTGTTTACATATAACCCAGCGTACAGTATATTGGTGTACGTTCGAGGAAAACCTTGCCTGATCCACTTGCAGACCACTCAAGGTACTCTACCTTCGTTAATTTCAGCTTGCCCTCAAGCGAAGGTAGGGTCTTCTGTGCGTGTCCGAGGATCTCCAAGTATCTGTTTCATTCTAGCTGGAGAACAACGATTTTAGACGGTACAGGGCTTATCGTAGTTTGTGGTCACATCATGCTCACTCAGCCAATTCACTCTAATGAGTTGATCTAACAACCATATAAAGTTATCAGTAAATGGGATGAATTTGTTAGCTTTAGGAAGGAATTCTATCCCATTCCAATGTATGATTTCAAAGCTATGCTTTACATCTATTTCTTGGTAGTCTAGGGACAGACTCACCTAAAGCTTCACACAAAGAAAGTTGTATCTTTTTTCATCCAATGCCATGTGTTTAGGCGGTTGGTTACACAGTTTGAGTAATTGCCATTATGGCTATACAAGACTAAGTGGGGGCTCAATGTCCACCACCTATTGGATAGGGCTAGCTACCTCCATGCTTAGGGTAGAGGTTGAAAGGTTCATGGGATTCATGTTACCATGTAGAAAAACTTTAGAAAAGATAGCACTAAATAGAAAATGATTAAGTGTAGAAAAACATTGAAAAAATGGCTAGGTATGAAAATTTTGAAAATAGGGAAAAAATGACTAACTCTAGAAACACTGCTTAAAAAGTGACTAGCTTTGGTGTTACACTTATTATGCTTTGAGGGGGTTGTTACACTCTCCAAAGAACCTAGAGCTTAACACAATAGACATAGTTGGGCTTTCATCCTATGGGGTTCCAAGGGAACTGACAACTAGGACCAATCTACACCAAAAAAATCCTACACTAACCTATGATCTAGCTACTATCATGGTAGGTCCACAAGTATTACATCTACACTAGGTTGCAACTAGTAATGGAGGTGAAAAAAGCATGTGGGACTACCTTTAAACATAGAAGAAATGGGAGTCCTTCCTTCTAGCACTAAAAATTATGACATCTAAAAATGTTGGTGGCTTGAACACCAATAGGTTTATGACCTTATAGCCTAATCCTAAATCTGTGTGAGCATCATGCTAGGAAATGGAAACAACGTGCCTTGAATGATCTTCTCGATCAGACATGGACTTACATGATGTTAAAATGACCATGTGTGAGAAGGGTTTATACTAGCATGCTATTGGCGATCGTTTGGGATGCGATTGCCAACGAGTGTCCTCGAACAGGATTTAGGTGCCTGCTGGTCTCTGGCAACACCAAGGCCTAGATACCTCCAAATAAAATCAGTAGTTAATGTGAGTATGTGTGTGCTGTTGCGGAGTGTGGTTGTGAAAAATAAAACGATTGCGTTATGTGTAAACTATAGATGACTTATCTTAAAGAGA
>MNCI01031946.1:1337073-1402597 GCA_015680685.1 Gnetum montanum | reverse complement strand
TGTGTAAACTACCACGTACGAGACTCCATTTTGGCTAGATAATAGATGTCAATGATTGCATTCAACAGAACCTTCGAAAGACTTGACAATTTTTGATTGAAATACCATGGAAATTCACTTTAAAGATAAAAATAAGATATTCTATTTTCATTAAAATACCAAAAAAATTTTGAACCCTCTTGACTATTGAATTGTTCAACAGCATGACTACAAGTAGAGGCTCTCTTACAACAATCCCAATAGCAGTTCCTATACGTTGCATAATAACAAAATTTACTACTAAAATGCTCTTAAGGCTTTTAAAAAAAAGTGCTTCTATGGAAAAATTTTAATAGAAATTTCTATCGGGCAACAAGAACAGTAAGAGCAATCTAAAAATCCCAAAATTACTTGCCAAGGATGATACTATCTAAACCACTAGCTAAACAATTTAAACAAAAAAAAAATAAAACATAACTCACAAGACTATGACAAAGAGGCTGAAATCTTTTCTTTAGCAAGCCATCTTACTAGCAATCTTCTTTACAAATGCTCTTCTCAAGACCCAAAGTGTATCTTCAAGTGAGAGCCCAAGTGCAAGCTAGTAGCCTTCCAAAATGTGATGTATCAAATATCTTTTCCCCCCAAAATTCCTCCTTTTTTGCCCCTTCCCAAAAGTCCTTTTATAATTCTCACATGGTAGTTACATTCCAAAATATCCNACATAAAGTTAGGAGGAATTTATGCTAACATTAATAAATATTACAAATATTTAATATAATATTATAAATATTTAATATAATATTACAAATACTTTAACATTAATATTACAAATATTTTTATAGGTAGTAACTTATATAATAATGTTTGAAAAATAATGTTTTGAAGTCTTGGGATAATTAAATTAAAAAGTAAATTTATAACTAGGGCTTCACACTGTATGTGATATTGTGACCATTTAAAATTTTATTTTTGATGAACTGCAACTCTGCTTTACTGGCATCGGCCCAAAATATCTCTTAACACCTATCTTGTTGTGCCTTTGTGTCTTTGTTGCCGCGTTCAGCTGACTCGTATTCAATATTGAATGCATTGGCATTGGGTATGGCTGCTATTTTGGATGGTAGGTTCCAGGAGGAGTGAATGACATACCACCTAAAAATATGAAATGCATTCTTTGGGAAAAGCCTTGTTTGGCAAGGTAGCATCCTGCAACAAATTATTGGCAGTTACGGCGGTGAGCTGGAGACATGCCTATCGCTAGAGCTATTTTCTTTGCAGCCTTTGTTCTGAACCCATGGATTTTTTTGTAGTGCGACCATAGCCAAACCTTCATACGGGACAGAGGTAGTCATTTTTGTAGATTCATCGCGAAATAGTAAGGATCAGAATGTCGAAGCGCAGGTTCAGATTCAAGGGTTTCGACGTAAACAGGCCAGGTCTCCTGGGTGATTCTACCATTCCAGGGTTTGAATCCGTGAAATCACATTGGTGTCTGTACATACCATCACCAACCAAAGCCCCCAAGCAACCACTTTGAAGGTCACATCCTGGACAACATTGAGTACACTAGGGGTTTCAACAACATCAATATTGATGACGACAATGGCGGCAACGACAAAGAAGTGGATCCACTTGATGTGTTCACGGTGGGAATCAGGAAGAAATGAATGCCTTGAATGCTGGATATGATTCTGACCAGGAGGTTTATGCTACCATCAAGTTCATCGACGTTGCCTAGAGCCATCTCAAGAATGATTCTGACGATAATCTGGTTGTGCCCGATATTCGCAGATTGAGGAGAATACTTCTATTGCCGCCCTGATTGTTTTGGAAACTAAAGCTTTCCGACAGAGTCTGAGAATTAAGCTTTCTGGATTTTTGCAAGGCAGGGCCAAATATAAAACGTGAACTTAATAATGGTCAATAGGGATTTTAATTTCTTATTGATGCATTCACGAATGGGGTGGGCTCTTCTTAATCAATAAATCTTTTCAATTCTTTTCTCAATCTTCCTATCACACAGGGACATGATAAATTTTCCTTTCCTTGGTATCATCATTTGAAAATGGAAACACTATATCTTCACTCAACAAATTTCCACATGAAACCTTTGGTATGAAAATATCAATAGAACACAACCATCATATATTTTTTTTATTTGAATATCTTCTATGTCTCATTCGTATTTTATCACCTTCGCTATTCCATGAAATGGCTAAATGTGCCAACATTTCTGCCCCCTTAAAATCTTAAAGAAATTTACGCAACCTCACTTTTAAACTAAAGCATACTAAAAATTCCATAGAATTTTTACAATCGAATAGAAATATTTTTTGAGGAAAATTCCCATTTAACATAAGGTAAGATGGGACAAAAACCTCATTCCTAGGAAAAATCAAACTACACATAACAAACTGTACATTATCAAGTCCTTCATGGACTATTCTTGGGATGGAAACTGAATTGTGAGGGTTACCCTAGTGGGAATCCTCATCTCTCTCATCATTTCATAGGAAATTTCTGATGTGATGAAGGCGGTCATGTTGCTCTCTAGCTTGGTAGAGCTCTCACTTTGATCTACTAGAGCTTTCTCTTCAGCACTTTTCTCATTTTCCTTTTTGGATGAGCTCTTTTGCTCTTCTCCATTAGGTCCTTCATTTTCCTCTCGGGAGACAAAAGCTTCTCCCCATCCCCATGATGACTCTTCATAGGTTGGTTGCTCTTCTTATTTTTCCTCTTCTTTGGATCAATCTTGATATCGCCCCCAAACATTGGATTCTATATCCAAACCTCTAATGAGAAAAGAAAATTCATCAAAAAACCAAGCCATAAAAGGACACCCTTTTGGAGCTCCACAAGATCTAGCCTTTAGGTAAGCCTTCAATACATGCTCAGGGCAACATCCCATCACATATGGAATAAAAGGCTTTTTCATTGCTTTCTCAAACTCCATTAGCTCTCTCTAACTTTCACTACTCAACATGAATTGAAAGATGATAAAATTTTAGGCAACTTAACCCTCCTTTTATAGGTGCTAGAAATTTGAAATTTCCCCCCAAGAGTCTTCAACCAAGCTTCCTTCATTTTAGGCATTTCAACCATCTGTCACAATCCTCACTANTTGTATGCAATTGTCCCAAATAATGTTTTATATGCAAAACATTATATGGAAATTGCAATTCCATGCCATCCAAAGTTGATAATCTGTAAGTATCCTCTGACAATTGCTTTGTAATTTGAAAGGGACCAATCCATGTAGGGGTAAACTTATTTGGTTTCTTCATATTCCATAACAGGACAAGGTCTCCTATCTTGAAAGTTCTTTTCAAAGCTTTCCTATCAGACCATCTTTTAACTTGAGAGGTATTTTCTAACAAATTATCTCTTGCTTTCTCTACTTCAGCTTCTCTTTTGATAAGTAAAGTTATAAAACTTCTATCTTTATTAGTTTTTTCACTATATCTTTGTACAAATTCAGAAACTGAGCTTACAATCTTGTTTGTAATTCTTGTTGGCAAACCATAGACTAAGTTATATGGTGATGTCCCAATAGCTTTCTTAAGTCTAATTCGATCTGACCATAATGCGGATTGTAGATAATTGATCCAATTTCCTAGATTTCCATCCATTGATTTCTTGATAGAAGCAATAAGCTTTTTATTGGTGGATTCTGCTAGGCCATTTCCTTGAGGATAATAATTTGACGAGGAAAATAAGAAAATGGATTTTGCATATGCCCATCTGATAAACTCTTCAGATTTGAAGGCAGGACCATTATCTGACACTAACACTTCGGGTAGACCAAATCTACTTAGAATGTGGTCTTCTAGAAACTTAATCACATCTTATGCTGAACTTCCTCTTAGAGCCTTTGCTTCAGACCATTTAGTGAAATAATCAATAGCTGTGAGAATAAACTTGTGTCCAGCTCCATGAATTTGACATTTATAGCATTTTTAAATTTTTGAACTAATGTCTTGATACATGGAAGGCCAGTAATATCCATATCGAAGAATATGTTACATAGTTGACTTAGGAGATTCATAAAATAAATTCAAATGATCATGGAATTGTTCCAAAATGAAACTAACTTGATCAGTATGAACACATTCCAATAAAGCTTCCCAAAAATCCTTTCTGTATAATATACCATCTTTAACAACAAATCTTCATGCTCTTTTGAAGAAAGCTCTTTTGACTCACAATTAAGTTATTTGGGATTTTCCTTGTATTAAAAAATTTGAGAATTTCATCATACCAATTCTCTTCNTGAATAATTTAACTCTAAACCTTTCAACTGATACCCAAAAAATCCAATTGGTTCATCTTGACCTTCATTATCCTTTTGTGTTAGAATGGCAGCAATAGAATCATTTGAAGCAAAAGAATATAATCAAAAATATTCTGTAAGCCTAGGCTTCACCAAATATGGAGCCTCTTGTATAGCAATTTTAACTTCTGATAAATCTCTCTCTAACTCTAGTCTTTTCTCTACTTGGACATCCTCCTTTAGCATATGCATCAAAGGCTTGGTAATTTCAGTAAACCCGGGGATGAACTTTTTCACAAAGTTTATCTTCCCAAAGAAAGATCTAAGAGATTTCTTACTTGTGGGATGCTCAATATTCTGTACTTCTTGAATTCGGGAGTTATCTATGGCAATTCCTTCTTGACATATCACATGGCCTAATAGACTTCCGGATTTAACCCTGAAGATACACTTCTTAGGATTTAATGAAATACCAAACTCACGACATCTATCAAAAACTTGCTGAAGATGATCAATATGATCTTCCTTTTTCTTTGAGAATATTGTAATATCATCCAAATAAACCACCACAAAGTTTCCTAATAAATCTTTGAATGCTAAATCCCTTGCTCTTTGAAAAGTAGCTCCAGCATTTGACAATTCAAATGGCATTCTTTGGTAAGCGAAAGTTCCCCATTTGGTGATAATTGATGTTTTTTACCGATCATTCTTATCTACCACAATTTGATTATAACCTAAGAAACCATCTAAGAAGGAATATACTTGACAACCTGAGACTTTAATAAGCATCCCATCAATTCTTGGAAGTGGATACTTATCATTTTTTGAGGCATCATTCAGATTTCTAAAGTCTACACAAAGTTTTATATCACCATTTTTCTTTTTGACTGGAACAAGGTTAGTAAGCCATGTAGAATATCGTACTGGATATATGATTTGTGCTTGCAACAACTTCTTGATTTCGGCTTCCATAGCTGGTTCAAATGATGGATTGAATTTTCTTTTTTTTTGCTTGACTATTTTGCAACCTTCTATTAGAGGGATCTTATGTGTCATCACATCTTGCCTAAAAGCTTTAAGATCATCATAAGACATACATGTCGAGTTCAAGATCTACCTACTATATGTGGTCCACCATGTCCTCCATGATGCCTTCCATGAAGGTGAATTTATTTGGTGTCTCTACCCATGGCTTCATGTGGTGGGTAGGCACTGGCGGTGGATCACTAGCAAGAAGAACTAAGACTATAATACAAGAAAATGCAACACTTAGTAATATATAAGAAGTTAAAGGCCTAAGAGCGAAGGTCAAGGGTAGATGGTAACACAAAGTGCTCACCAAGCAAGCCCTTAGATGTCAGCATGGGTGGATCTCCCAACTACACACTATCAAAGAGGTGGGTAAAGTCACCCTCAAGATGGAACAACCCCTCCACATCAAAATTTTGGGAGATCTCTAGGGCCTCTAGTGGCTCCTACCTACATGCTACCTCCTCTTCAACCTAAGGAGGGGTTGTGTCTATTACCTCTATTTTCATCACCGCTGCTTCCTTAGTAGCCCTCTTATCTAAGTCACATACATAGCGTTGTATTATTAGCATAATATAATAGAAAAAAAACATGAACCAAATTCATCTATGATGCACACTAACCTACAACCATTAAATGGAGTGTAGGTATCTTGAGGTAGAATTTCTTGATGCCTACTTGTCCAACCATAGGGGGAGTCTCCTTTGTTGGGCATGGCCTCTTGATTTTCACCTTGGAGGATCCCACCATCTCTACAATGTATCGCTCAACCCTATTTGCATCTCCAACAATAGTTGGTGAACACTCACCTATGCTATCATAGGAATAATGTGACTATGACCTCCCTAGATGTGGCTTTGTCATAACTAAATATAACTCCTCAATCCCCTCTGGAGTGTCCTATGCATGAGTGGTTGCAAACAAGTGCTTAACCCATGGCTTGGATAGCTATTTGTGATCCTACATGAACTAATGCCCACTATCCCTAATCACCAAGAACTTTGCATTTCTTCGAAGATACGCTACAAAGAATGTGATGTGAAAGTGAGACTTCACATGGATGTTGTGTAAAAGCCTAGTAATCTCTGCCTACAGTCCTATGGTAATAAAAGAGGCCTAGTTAAACCTAGTGCCCTCCTCCATGACCTCCTGCACCACCCATGCCTACTCCATCCCAAGGACCTTTCCTTGGAAGAGTAGCTTAGGAAAGGCATAGGCACAAAAAAGAGGGTAAAGCCTTTGGACCTCAAGCACATTAATGTCTTTTACTGCAATGCCTTTACAAGAGCAAGTAGCTCCTAGCCACTCTTTGATCTTTTGCCTCTAGTCCACCTCTCAGTTGGGCTTGTCAATGATTGACGAGCCCTTAGAGGGAAGGCCAAAGAAGTTAGTGAAGAAAGCATCACTGAGGTCCAAGACTACCCTCAATCTATGCATGTGAGTGATAAAGCGATGGTCATCATGATTGAAGCAGTTAACGATAGTCACAATATTGGCCACTAACATGCTTAGGCTAAGGGCCAAGAAAAGGTCCATCAATCCAACACATGTAAGCTGACCAGTAAAAGCCTCTAAGGCCTGATGGCATAGCCACATCTACACCCCCTCTACATCAGCATACTTCATAATGAGATTCACCTCACTATAGTCAATGGTGATCATTGTTACCTCTCCTGAAGCAATAGTAGCTGTAACATGGGCAAACAAATGATTAGCATCATGTGATCAATGGGCACATGATAATAAGTGATAAAAGTTAAGCTAACATAATGAACATCCATATGGAACAAATGATGTGCATGATGGAGGTGGTGGTGCAACAAGTTCTCTAAAAATAGGCTTATCACTAGCCCATCCCTTGTCAAGCCAATCATAGGCCAGCATCGCTTCAATGCCTTCAGGTATCGGGTAGCATAATTCTCTAAGTCCTTTTCCACCTATTCAATAATGGCCTCCCAAAAGCTTGGACTAGAGAAAAATACCTCTAGCATGGTACAAGTCAAAGAAAGAGCCCATGTCTCACATTGGAATCCCTCATCATCAACTTTACACCTAGCATTAGACATTCATAGTCAACAATTAGCAAATCTAGAATGGCCAATAACAATGATACTTAATGAAAAGCAAGAGCACTTACCCTCCAACACAATATATAGTCCCAGGTGGGTTCTAGAAGACTGTATGCACATGCATGGCAATGAAAAGGGTGTTGCTCTTGTTATAACAAGAGAACTCTAGCATGCTCTAGATCCTGGCTAAGGGAAAAATTCTCTTGGGACCTAGTTTCAGGCCACCTACTTGATCACCACCAATCATGGGCTCATCGAACATGAATCTCAATATGTTCTAGCTGGCCCTGGCCAATAATGTCTCGGTGATGGCACTTGTAGACTTCACTGCCAAGTATGATCACATGATCATACTAAATTTTTGTAGTAGGTAAATTAGGAATTCAAATGCCCCTAGCTAAAACCATACCACCTAATGACCTAACTTCATATTAGGTGTAAGCGTGCTGGGTATAGGCTCACTGATGTAGGATAGAATGTTGATGAGCTCCATGACAACTAAGACAAGCTTCAATAGCACTTTGCAACTATAAGACAATAAATGAATGTAGTGTTAGTGCATAATAGATTGCATTTTATCATAAAATATTAACTTACACTTAGCAAAAGTTAGCAAATTTAGCCCAAAATGGCATAACTTAGAAATATGTCCTTAGGGTCCCTCACGAGGCCCTGTGGGTATAGGACGTCAACACCTATTTGATGCACCTGGTGCTCATTAGGGTATAGTACTAACATAGCATTAGTGTTTCAATTTACAACCACATTATTAGTTTTGTATTTTTTTGCAAGTTTTTGTGGTTCTACATGATTGATTTGCAAGTTTTGTGTTTTGGCAAGCTCTAGCACATTTAACACTTTTGTTTCATGTGGCATTCCAACATTTAGCATTCTCACACTTCAACATTGCATGTATATAATTTTGTTACAATTTGGCATTCTTTACCCTTTTCACTTGGAAAATCCTATAATTTTTTCTATCTCTGGGTGGGGTAGCTCAAGATGCTTGAAAAATTCTAACTCTAAGTCATTTTTTTGGGAGCATAACCCATGCAAATCTTTAGCAGAAAAATTCTAACTATTTGCTACACTTCACAAGGAGTGTAGCCCCAAAAAATAGCCAAAATTTTCTAACTATTGGCTACTCTCCTAAAGGAGCATAGTCCTTAGATATATGAAAAAATAGCAAAAAATTCTAACTATTGAGAGTGTAGCACCCCAAATGTTGGCTATGCTCCTCAAGGAGCGTAGCCTCCAAAGCATGAAATTGCACCTAAGTGTCAACTTCACCATCGCACCACTTCATCATCCTCCCTACCCCTTTATACTCTGCTATCACATACCAATGGCATGTGCTAGAGTGTGTGCCATAGCAATGACCTTGGTGACCCCCCCTAGCCCCATTCACCTCCTTGTCGTGGGCATTTTCCTTGTGGCTACAACATTGGTCCTTTTCCCACCCCTATAGCTTTCCCTACACATTTCCCACCTTGTGACACCTAGCCCTCCCCTTTTCCCTCACCCTGAATTGTTCCCACATCACAAAATTAGTAGCAGCAAAACCCTATCCTCTAACCATGGACATCCTAGATCATAGTGGCTTAACCCTTGCCCCAATCCTTCATCCGCCAAACCCTACCACCAAAGCCAAAATAAACATACAAGGGACAAAACCCCAACGCACTCTTGCATCCTTACCCACACACTAAAAAAGAATAGAAAAAACAAGAAAAAGGAATGAGGGAGTTCCATGGCCCCTCAAACCCTAGCCACACATGCCCTACTATAGCCATGATGAAATTCCATGTTTGCCCTGTCTACTATCCCGCATGCAGCATAGCTCCCAATGAGGCACAATGAGAAAACAAACATGCAAGAAACCCAAATCCACTACCAGGTCAAACCTCATCTCCCACTTCCTACCTCATTCCAATGCTCTAGAACCATGCAAGAGGTAAAAAAAAAAAGCCCTTTTTTGTTCCCTTTCCCTTGCCCTATGCGCCACAACCCTCAGGAGTAAACAAGAAATGTCTATAATGGACCCTCCTTACATTGTCCAAAATGATGCATCAAACTCTCATAGCCAATGCACTACCCCTTGTCCCATTCATCACAAGCACAAAACTAAAGCAAAACATCAATACAGACCATCACCCACCAATGTTCTTTCTCTCTCCCACCACACCACCCTGGTGGCCATGGAAATGATAGTCCTCACCCAAAGAAGACCACCTCCTAACCCTCTTACCCCCAACATTGGTACAGTAGTAAGTAGAAGCAAAAGAATGGGGCAAAGGAGGCAAGCATAGCAAGTGTATCTAATGGTTAACGACACTCTCCTCTCCTCCACCTGCACCGGTGGTAGGCATTCTAGGCCTCATCTTCCCTCTTCCACATTAGTGAGTCTAGGGTGTTGACAAGCACTGCAACACATCATCCTAGCACCATGCTCAGGTGCTATGCTCTATAATATCTCATTTTCACTCTAGAAAATGACAATTTAACCCTAGGTAAAATGCACATATATACCCCTTAGGATAATTAAATGTGCCACCTACCACATCAGTGCATCAACACTTTGGCAAATTTTCCTAGGTTTTTGTGAAGCGTAGCAAGGGGGTGAGCGTAGAAATGGGTGAGTAGCAACCAAAGTTAGAAAAAAATTTTAAATTTTTCTAACAATTCCCAAACATAGAAAATTTTTTGAGATTTTTTTGGTTGCCCAGTGAATGCTCAACCCAATTCCATGTTTTCAATAACCTCTACCATACTTGAACCAATGCATCTTGCACAAATGATGATCCGCTAAGACCTTAAACTAGCAAATGATGGTCTACTAAGACTTTAATATAGTGATCCATGGCCTTCCAAGGCCCAAAACTAGCTCACACATTTGCTTTTCTAAATATACTTTTGCACATTTAGGTAATTTCTCATTGCATTGTTTTCCTCATTTTATGCATTATGACTCTATTAAGATAGGTGCGGCTTGAGATATTTTCTAGTTTTTTTGTAGGATATGTCGTAGGATTACAACATGAGCACATATAAGCATCTTTATTCACCTCTAGTCCTCACTGGACCTCAAAATGACCTCATCTGATGCATCAATGCCCAATGCCTAGACCTTCAGCCCATGGCCCATGATGACTACGTAACATCCATAGAAGCACTACTAGATTGGCCCAACCATCTAGTTAGGGCTCTTGATCTAGAGGTAGGTGATGTCACTAAGGATTCCCTTGTCGAAGTCCCTATAGCAACACTCAATGGTGAGGTGAAGACACTGAAACTTAGTTTCCTGTTAGAGACTTAACACATCCAAAGCATCATCAAAGTTCTCAACAATAACATCAAGGCATTTGCATGGTCCTATGAGGACATGCCAAGCCTAGATCCTTATATAGTGTAGCACAACATCAACCTTGATCCTTATGTAAAATGAGTTAAATAGAAAGCTCATAAGGTTAGGCCTAAGTTAGCGTTAGTAGTCCATGATGAAATCACCAAGCTGTACAAGGCTAGTTTCATCTGGGCAATCAACTATGTAGACTAGATTTCCAACAACATGGTTGTACCTAAGAAAAATGGAGGCATATGCATCTACATAGAATTCCAAGACCTAAACAAGGCAACCATCAAAGATGATTTTCCATTGCCTAGCATCAACCAACTAGTTGATACAATGGCTGGTCATGCTCTATTCTCCTTCATGGACAAGTTCTCTGGATACAACCAGTTTCGAATCAACCCAAAGAACCAATTTAGTATGACCTTCATGACCCCCTGAGGTACATTTTTCTATCCAATGATGCCTTTCAGACTAAATAATGTAGGAGCAACTTATCAACACACTATGACATACATCTTTAGTGATTATTTTCTAGATTTTCTCAATGACTACGTTGACAACATAGCAATTAAGTCCAAAATGACACATGGCCATGTAGTACTCAAATGTTGCTATAGACATGACCTTAGGCTAAATCCTAAGAAGTGTATCTTTAGCATCAAGATAGCTCACATGCTAGGCTTTGTGGTATCATAAGTAGGTATAAGCGTAGACCTTGATAAGGTTAAGATCATCATTAATGTAGCATCGTCAACTAACCTTAAGGAGCTATGTGGGTTACAAGGAAAATTGCAATTCATACATCAATTTATCACACGATTGACTAATAAGCTACAAACAATGCAACATTTTCTCAAAAAAGAAGTCCACTTCAAGTGGATAGCTCAATGTCAATTGGCATTTGACAACCTCAAATAGGAGTTATCTCAACTTCCAACAGTCTAACCCCTACAAGGAGATAAACCTTTTTACAACTACCTTGCAACTTCTGATGTGTCCATTACTTCTCTACTTTACCAAAAGCGAGATGATGGCTTAGAGGCCCCTACATACTACCTAAGCCATGCATTAGTGGCCCATGAAGCAAAATAAAATGATGTGAAAAAGAACTACCTTGCCTTAGTCTTTATGCTTAATAAGTCAAGTCATTTTCTCTTCTGTAGTTAAGTATACATCATCTGCAAAAGCAATGTACTTCAAGTAATTACAATGAACATCTGTGAAAGTAGTCAAATTGCATGGTGAAAAGCAATAACCACAAATTTTAACCTACATTACATAGTATAAGCATCAACCAAAGGACAAGCAATAGTTGCACAACTAATAGCTTCACCAATAAGTAATCAAGCAACAATAGACCCAAAATTTTTGGACAAGCATTTTAGTAGTATAAGCCAAGTGCCTACCAACTTTGAGGCAATTGTATACTTTGATGATGCTTCAACCTCTCAAGGGGGTAGTGCCACTACTATCATCATGGTTCCCTCTGGGGAGATCTGACCCTTCGCATATCACTTTGTATTTCCTTGTACTAACAACACAATAGAGTACAAGGATCTTCTTAGAGGTGTTATAGTAGATTGTAACTTAGGAATCTGAAACATAGTGATTCAAGGTGATTTGTAGTTAGTCATCAAACAAGTTATATAGGTTTACACTTATAAAGAACAACATTTATAACCTTATTATGACTTGACAAAGCACTTGTTTCGATGGTTTGCAACTGTAGATATCAAACACATTCCCCGCAACAAGAATGCCATTGCTGACCCATTAGCCACATTAGCCTTAAGAATTACACCTAACATGTTTCATGCCTTGCCCACTTGAAAAATGGATTACACCAAGCCCATCACACAAGTAATTGACATTACATCCAAAGCCACAACAAGCACAACCCACACACAAGTATGATACAATGAAATTAAGGCGTACCTTCAATAGGGTAAGCCTTTGCAACATCTAACCATAACCCAAAAGGATGTAGTACAAAAAAGGTGGTAGTAGTACATCATTGTAGGTGATAGCATGCTTTGTCATAGATCCTATGATGGCATACTACTAACCTACATTAGCAATGACAAAGCACAAATGATTGTTGATCAAGTCCACAAGAGATTTTGCGGAGGCCACATAGCACCCAAGGCAATGGCATTGAAATTCTGACACCCAGGCTACTATTGGCCTTACATAGAGTGCAATTGCATTTCCAAGGTTAAGATGTGTGATGTGTGTCAATAGCATGGCAATGTAATGCATGTTGCACAAACTAAACTGCATACCATATAGATCACATGGTTGTTCTAACATTGGGGGTTGGATATCATAGGGACCATCACACTTAAGTCCTTCCCAAAACATAACTTCATCATAATCACAATTGAATACTTTACCAAATGGGTTGAAGCTATTTCCTTTAGGAAGACAACATCACAGCAAGTTTTCAAATTTATGCTTGACAATATAGTGGCCTAATTTGGCCTACCCGTGATCATTGTCATAGACAATAGGCCATAGTTTAGTAGTGTAGAGACCAAAGCCTTCTACGAATACCTTGGCACCAAGCATTCCTTCTTGTTGCCATACTACCCTTAGGTGAATTTCCAAGTGAAGGCCACAAACAAGGTCATCATCAACCTTCTGAAGAAGATGCTTAGCAACAGCAAACAATGATGGCACAAGCAGTTGGACTATGCACTACGGGCCTACTGTACCATGCACAAAATAGTAACAAGACATCATATAGCCTTTTGTATCAATCTAAAGCCATTTTACCTCTTGAATTGCAAGTCCCATTGCTCTGTGTGATCCTCTTGAGCTTCATTAACAAGGCTCAAAAGAATGAGTTGAGAATCATTGACCTCAACTCTATAGAGCAAGAGCACATGTAGATGCTTGATAGCATCAAACAGTATCAACAAAAGCAATGGCAAAAGCACCATTACAATCAGCATCAACACCTAATCAAGAAAGGGACTTTCTTGGTCACCAAGACCTATGACAATTGAGCATTTACGCTTGCTGATCTAGACAATAATGAGTTGGCCAATCCGATCAATCATTCATACCTAAAGTTGTACTATGCCTAGTACACAGCACTACATCAATGGCAAAGCAAGGTAAGCAAGTATATGCTATAATGTTAAACTAGCATAGATAGTTTTCTATCACTATAAACTAGCATAGAACATCCTTGGGCTATGAGATTAAACTAGCATCCATAGCAAACCCATCTACCATGATGTTAAATTGGCACAGATAATCCACTATGACTATAAACTAGCATAGATAGTCCACTATGACTATAAACTGACATAGCTCATCCTTGCATCATGATGTTAAACTAGCACAACATCCACTATCCACTACAATGTTAAACTAGCACATAGTAGTCTACTAGGACTATAAACTAGCACATTACGATCTACCGGGAACTTAAACTGGGTTCACAATCTACTAGGACCTTAAACTAGCATAGCATGGAGTCTACTAGGACCTAAAACTGGGTTTGTAGTTTAGCACACACAACTCAACATATATAGTTCTATGGACAAGTGATCATGAATACTTTCAATCCTACGTCATCTACCCATGCCTCATAGGCATGGGGAGGCAAGGTGTTGTAGTTCCAAAAATGAGTGCATGTCATCAAAAAAATCCTCTAGAACATTTGTAGCATTACTACCCTTGGCATTTTAGTGATCCTTCAAAGATGCCCTTGGGCATTTTGCTAACCTTTCAGAGCTACCACCACCATCGCCAGTAGTACCACCCCCAAGCCATGCTGACAGCATCACCAACCTTGGGTATTTCATTATTGGTTAGAGCTCTCACCATCAACACCACCCATTGGAGTCCCAGTAGTACTATGGCCTAGCCACAGTGCTTCCATCCTCTAATCCTCACCACTTCTGAGGCTTCAAAATGCATCTAAAAACTTGGCTCCCTACCATTTTGTAGGATTTCCATGTTCTTATCATTAGTGTGGATTCTCAAGCACCCACATCGACCTTGTCCCTAATTACTTGGTCAACCTCCCTTGGGTGCTCACATCTAGTGTGGCTACTAGAGCTTTTGCAACCTTCTAGCTCTAGCACCTACACTACCCTTCTTGCTTTAGCACTGTAAGCTCTTACAATTGGCCCAAAACTCATGGTAGTTGTAGTGCCCTTACAATGAAAAATTTTCTCTTATCTCACATGTTGTGTGGTTTTTTTCTTTTTTCCTTTATGTTGTGTTTGTAGGACGAAGCCCTAGAGGTGGTCGTTCAAGTCACTCAAGAGTGAACATCCTTATGATCCTGCCATAACCTACTTGCATTTATCCCTTTTGCTTCACACTTTGTAGCCTATCTCTTACAATTTGCTTCTTTAATGCACATGGCACCTTTCCTTTAGTCAACTATAAAATCCATGATAGATGTAATGCAACTCATCCCATGGGAAGCCTCTGTGGGATGTTCAAAGCCTAAGTATATGTAACACAACTCATCACGAGGAGGAAACACCTATCCTACAAATGCGACACATTTTCCGCTAAGCAAAGCCCATCGAGTGACACACAGTCCACTCAATGATAAGCATCTTACAACTTGCATTTCCCAAAAAAAAAAAAGATAAAACATGTCCTTGAGAAAAATCTAATAAAGTTGCAATTTTGGCAATTGGTCCAACCCTAAATTCACATTGGCCTTCTCATAAGCACTTTGACAAGAGGTCAACATGTCAAGGGTAAGCCATTCTTGTACCATCGGCAATGGCTCTCTCACAAGCATTTCAATGAGAGGCCATCATTTTGGCAACAAGCCACCTTGGTACCATGATCATTATCAACCATGTTAACTTCGCATCTTGCAACTAGATACTCCCTTGCATTTCTACCTCCCTTGTTATCCCAAGAACATTCCCTACATCCATTACCCTTAGCATACCATTTATTATAGTGCTCTTGAGCCTAGCAAAGCATCATTTGATCAAGTGTTGATGAGCAATGTTGGTACCATGCCTACTATGGTGTTTCAGGTTCTTTGTTGACATCTCTCTAGCCACTCCTCCAAATGTCAACAAAGAGGGACCAATGAAACACCACCAATTTCGAGCCATAGCATCTCAACTAAAAATTTTCCTAAGTGTCAACATGAGGTAAAATTTTTTTAAGTGTTTGGCCCATGATCCCACTACTGGGGCTATGCTCTAGAGTGTAGCCAGCATAGCATGCAGCATAGAACCAGGTTTGCAAAATTTTCGAAGTGTCAACATTGGTCAAAAAAATTATTCTAAGTGTCCTACTACACTTCCATTCCTTCTATTATGCTCTTGAGTGTAGTAAGCATAGTAGCACTCTGGTAGCCAATTTGCATGAGTATCAAGTCAGGAATTATCAAGCTCGCTCAAAATGGAAGAAACATTTTGGTAGATTTTTTAACTCTTGAGGCTACCCTTCTTGCTACACTCTAGAGCATAGCTTACATAGCAAGAACAAGGACTACAATTTTTACCAATTTTTTCTAATTATCCATGCTATGCCCTATCCACTCTTACTACACTCATGAGTGTAGGGAGCATAATAGTGCTAGAATTTTAGTTTTTTGCAAAATTTACCTAACTATTAGGCTACGCTCCAAAGTGTGGCCAGCGTACCTTCCTGAGCTTAACATAGGCCTCCATTCTAGCTTTAGCACTCCTTTAGAAAGTAAGATCAACAATTTGCAATTATCCTACATCCCTTGTTTGTCCCAAATTATACCTATGCTCAACCCCATTCAAAAGAGGGGAAAGCATGGTCTCAAAGCATAGCCTCCAAATTGCATTGTTTTGCACTATTTGCAAGTACATTGTGGTGTTTTTCAACTTTGGCACATGCAGTCTTGGCAGTGTAGGCATAGTTTGGTAGTCTCTTAAGGTCCAATGGAGCATACCAAAGTGTAGCACCTCTTACTCCAAGAGGAGTGTAGCAAAGGTCAGCATAGCCCCACCTACCCCTCATGCCACATGGCACTCAATCTGCACTTTACATCAACCCTAATCCTATAAATACCCTTGTCTTTCACATTTTAGGGGTTAGCATTTTTGAAGCAATTGGTTGGCAAAATTTGAGCATCATTTTGACATTTGAGATATTTGGAGCACCCCACACCCCTAAAGTACTCTACACCTTGGCAAAACCTTTGCATCACAACACACCATAGCTCACGGGACATCATGGCAACCAACCTAGTAGTCATAGACTTCATGGTGGATGTTAATTTTCATAGCTCAAACACCCCAGAGACAATGACTATGCTACCTACTATGTTTTTCTATACACCATGTACCTCCTTACCTCTCTTTTGTAATTTCTATGCTCCCCATTTGGGGTAGTGCCATTTTCTCTCTCTCAAAATTTACATTTTCAAGAATTTTTTATGAATTTTTCTTTCACATTTTAGTGTTGCACTCACATCTCCTCACCACTTTACACATTTTTTGCATGTTCGCACCATCATTCTCATGCTAGGAAACCCCACTATGCTCAGGCTTAGTTAGCCCCGATACTACTAAAAACACCATTAGAACACTTAGCATTATTTCACGATGTTAGCACTTGCATTTTGGCTAACCACACCACCCCCGATTGAAATTGTCAAATTCCCTATTCAATCAACAAGATCATCCAAGGCACTCCACCTCTGTTTCCAACAAGTCCCTCATGCAAAGGCAAGGTTGAGGCTATGCACTCACAAACCCCTCGGTGTTCTAGTCACCAACATTTTTGGTCATCACATTTTCCTTTAGCACTTTTGAGCCTAGAAAATCATCATTCCATCATGTGCTAATGAGAAATGTTGGTGCTACACCTACCATGGTATTTCGAGTTCTTTGTTGATATCTCTTGAGCCACTAATTAAGATGTCAACAAAGAGGGGCCAATGAAACACCACCAATTTTGAGCCATAGTACCTTGACTACAAATTTGCCTAAGTGTCAACACAAGGAAAAAAATTTCTAAGTGTTTGGTCCATGATCACACTACTAGAGCTACACGCTAGAGCATAGCCAGTATAGGATGTAGCACAGAACTAGGTTTGTGAAATTTTCTAAGTGTCAAAAATAGTCATAAAAATTCTTCTAAGTGTCCTACTACACTCCCATTCCTCCTACTACGCTCTTGAGCATAGCAAGTGTAGTAGCACTCTAGTGGCTAGTTTGCATGAGTGTCAAGCTAGCAATTGTCAAACTATCTCAAAATGGAAGAAACAATTTTGCTACTTTTCTGACTCCTGAGGCTACCCCTCCGGCTACACTACATAGCATAGCTAGCATAGAAAGAATAAGGACTACAATTTTTACCAAATTTTCTAAGTGTCCATGCTATGCCCTATCCCCTCCTACTATGCTCTTGAGTGTAGCAAGCGTAGTAGCACTAGACTTTACTTTTTTGCAAAATTTGACTTACTATTGGGCTATGCTCCAAAGTGTAGCTAGTGTAGCTTCCAGAGCTCAGGACAGGCCTTCATTCTAGCTCCAGCACTCCTCTGGTAAGCAATATTAGCAATTTTCATTTTTCCTACACCCCCCATTTTTCCTAAATTGTATCTATGCTAAACCCTATTCGAAAGAGGGGAGAGCGTGGTCCCAAAGAGTAGCCTTCAAATTGCACTATTTTGCACTATTTGTAGCTACATTGTGGTATTATTCAACTTTGGCACATGCAATCTTGGAAACATAGGCATAATTCTGGTAGTCTCTTGGGGTCTAGTGAAGCATACGAAAGTGTAGCACCTCTTACTCCATGAGGAGTGTAGCAAAGGTCAGCATAGTTGCACCTACCCCTCATGCCACAAGGTGCTCGATCCATACTTGACGTTAACCCTAATCCTATAAATACTCCTACATTTCTCATTTTAGGGGTTGAAATTTTTGAAGTAGTTGGTTGGAAAATCAAAAGTATGATTGGCAAAATCTGAGCACCATTTTGGCATTTGAGACATTTGAAGAACCCCACACCCCTAAAGCACTTTGCACCTTGGCAAAACCTTTGCATCACAGCACACTACAACTTGCAAGACACTGTAGTAGCCAATCCAATAGGTGTAGAATTCATGATGGATGTTAGTTTTCATAGCCTAGACAGCCAAGAGATTGTGACTATGTTGCCTACTATGCTTGTCTGTACACCACATACTTCCTCACCTCTTCTCTATAATTGCTATGATTCCCATTTGGGGCAATGTCATTCTCTCTCTCTCAAACTCCTCCACATTTTCAAGCATTTCTAATGCATTCTTCTTTAAAATCTTACCATTGCATTCACATCTCCTCACCACTTTACATGTTTTTTCACATTTGCACTATCATTCTCATGCTCAAAAACCCTACTACGCTCACGCTTAGTCAACCTCAATACTACTGAAAACACTGTTAGAACACTTAGCATTATTTCACAACATCAGCACTTGCATTTTGGCAAAAGTCCCTATTAGATCAAATTTGCATAGGTTAGCCAAAATGCATAGTTGGCAAAGTCCCTATTAGATCAACAAGACCATCCAAGGTACTCCACTTCCATTTTCTAGCAAAGCCCTTGCACAAAGAAAAGGTTAAGGTTGTGCACATGTGAAACCCTCGATGTTCTAGCCATTGATGTTCTTAGTCACCACAATGCTTATTTACCTCTTTTCTTATGTTAACTTTGTTTTTGTGATGTAAGCTATGTGTCTCGCTATGTCCTTTTAAATGATCATTTACTTTTAATACAACCCAAAGTTTTGTATTCTCTTTATTGTACTTTAATTTTATTTATTTTAAATGTCATTTAATTTGATGGTATTTTTTCTAATTTTAATATTTTAATGTTTTTTAATTTTAGTATTTCTAAATTTTACCTTTAATTCTAGCACAAGCCCACTAATCTTTTTATTGAATTTTTAACTTTGTAGATTTCAAGTACTAGATGGATCATTGGCACATGGGATACTACTTTGGTTTGATCTGCTGTTTTTGATAATTTGTATTTGTGGTAAAATTAAATTTTTATATTTTATTTTGAAATTTTAATTTATTTATAACCTATGTTTTAGAGGATCTCATGTTAGCCTTTTTGTTAGTTATACTTTTGACCTTAGAATTCATTAATACCTTGGGCATAAATAGAGCTACCAGCTTAGGGATATACATAGTTATTAACTTTCTCATATGAGATGTACATTAGGCCAACATTAGGCACCAACCCATGGGGAAAAAGGATTTTAAAATATTTTATAATTTAATTTTTTTTAATTTCTTTTTTACCCATGGGAACTTCCCTTTATCGAATGTTGTCAAACCCTTGCTAGAATTTAAGCCTTATCTTGATTCCATGAGAAAATATCTTTATACCACGATATTTGGAAGATAGAGCTAGAGAAGGAGACTCTATCAAGTTAGAGAAAGAGCTAGATCTAGATCTACACTATCAACTAGGACCTATGATAAACCATTATTTTCATATCTTGTTTTAGATCTTAATTAGATCCCATCATTAATCTATGATTTTTCCTAGATTTGGAGCTTGGTTAGAAGATCAAATTCATGCACAAACTCTTTCTATAGCACTATCTATTTTAGGTAGGGTAATCTGGTATTTTTATCTTTTGAATTTTAAAAATTATATTAGTGCACATTCATTTGGCCTTTTCAATTGTTTAGCAACTATTTATCAATTTGTCTAATTTCTCAAATTTTATTATTTTAATCTATAATTTGGATATCTCTAAGATTTTATCTCATATATGGAACATTAGAAAATGTTTTAACCAAATTTGATAATGTTTGGACTAGTTTTCAATACATTCTTTCTTTTTTTCAAATTCTATGAAAAATTTAGCTATAGAACTAGGGTTTCAAGTGATTTTTCACATTTTTGATCATCAAAATGACCTGAATGTTAATGGCCCATAAGAAAACATTGTTCATCTTCATGGAAGGATCTAAGGATATCTTTCTAATCCATCGCAATCCCATTGCAAGGTCACAATGCAAGTCACAATGGACCACTAACATCATTTTTGAATTTTACATAGAAAATTGAGAAACTTTTGTTCAATGAACCCCAACCTATAGATAATAGAAAATTGTAAAACTAACCAAAAAGATAGTTTTTAGGGGTTCTAAAACATCTAAAACCTTAAAATTAGTAACTAAGAATATAATAACGACTATAGAAGCCTAAAATAGGCTTATTAAGCTTGCATTTCCATTTTGATAATATTTTATAATTATTAGACATTCATCTAAACCTACATTTCAATTTTGACTTTTATGAGTGATTGGGTATTCCAACACTTAATCATACAAGTCACAAGTGTACGCATGTAACCTAATCATAATCCATGGATAGCCAATATAAGTATGCTAGTGGTTGATGTTAGGTTTGTGATTGTTGTCTTCTCACATTGAATTACCAAAATTCAAGTTGTATGGTTTAATTCACAGTGAGCCATATGAGATGCTAATGTTATTTGGCTTTAATATTGGTAGGTGCCAACATAGTGAAAATTAATATAAAATTTAAGTATGAAAAAAATATAAATCTATACCAACCTATAGGAATAAGTACCCATTCCTATGTTGTTGTACATGTTGAGGACTCATGTAACCATCATTAGGATTACCAAGTGAATCCACTACTAAGCAAATCAAGTTAACTCACTCCTAGGTTACCAAATGATTACACTTCATACTCGAAACTAGTCATACTTATATCACCTTACTAAAAGGCATTGAGAAACTAAAGTACTTAGAAAATGTAAATGACTTAAGAAAATTAAACATGATGAAAGGTAAAATTAAGCTAAGTAAAAATGGGCTAAGTAGAATGCTGCAATTGTGAGAAATAATATCAATCTTTATTTCTGATCATGAATTGTCCCAAGAATAATCAACTCAAATAAATATTCCATACAATTTTTAAACACCACACTATGGACATTCACTCTATCACTAAGTCAAATCACAAAAACAAACTACAAGAATTCAACATAGTGTTGGCAAAAGATTACCATTTTCATGCCACAGTGGGCTAGTATTTATACACATGACCATGGCCCACTACATTGCATCAACGATGATGTATGTAGAGCTACGACATCATAGATATGATATCATAGCTTGATGATAAAAATATTTTGTCATACCCTCATGACTAACTAGAAACTCATCCTCAAGTTAAAATAAAAGAAGGAGAGAGTTCCTTAAAAAATTTGTGGATTTTTATATAGACTTGGATACTATGACTTATTTACATGAGAAATCTACTATGAATGCTAAATTATGATTTAAGTAAAGTTAACAAAATTATTATGCATTGTATTATGAATACATATGACAAAATAAAACATAACAAAACATCATAGCTCAATGTAGCCTCATTTTCCATGTAGTGGTGGCTCCCCCATTAACTTCTTTCCTTTGTTTTCAAGCTTCAAGAATTGATATCTATTAAGTAATTCCCAAAGGTTCTCCTCCTTAGATCTTGGATCATATACCATCTAGGTGAACTCAGAAATTTTTGCTAGTTGGCACTTCCCATGGGTAGGGCAACTATGGAAAAAATTTGTTAGCTTTTACATACCAAGCCAAGAACTACCTTCTTTCTTCTTCAAATGCTCTAGCTATTTTTGACAATTTTTGATAATCTATCATTCTCCTAGCTATATTTACTACTACATTCTTTTGGTCTTACTAGCTAGCATTAACCACTTAAAGCTTAAATTTTGTGATGTGTAGTTTTCATTGTGCATCTTTTCTATCTACAAACTCCTTCTTGTACATTTCATACATTGTGGCCACTTGCTACTCCAATTAAATTTTTTTCCAACCTACTATTAACATGGCCAAATTAGCATATTAGATATTTGCTAATCCCATGTACTTTGTTAAGTTCTCTACATACATGTCTTTATTCTTGATTTTGGATTGATGTACATGGACAAAACCATCCAAGATTGGTTGCCAATCAAGTATTTGTATCATGATGGAGCTAATCTTAGCTTTGGCCATCTAGATTTCTTTCTCATTTATTTTCTTGTACATTCCTACTTGGTCTCTAAAGTGCTCTTTTAGTCTTTCATGCTATTTGGTCTCATTTTTCCATGTGCTAATTTCAATGGCTAACTTCTAATGTATTGCATGAACTTCTTTCATTGATAGGATCTTATTTTCTATGGCTAGTTTTCTCATGTCAAGGTTAACTTTGGTAAACTACTCTCTTAGTTAATGGATGCTTCCTTCTAGTACATTCTTTTGCTTTTCTATGTCTATCAACCTCATCTTCTCTACAACAATTCTTTTATTCTCTTACTCTAAGACAACCAAGAATTTGGCATGAGCATACCTTGATCTTCTATCCCTAAGGTATTCCACATTGTATTGTACCTTTCCATCTTCATCTGGATGTTTCTAGCCACTAGTTGGACTATCTGTTTAGTTTGAAAGTACTCTAGTTGGTCCAGTACAATGTGTCATGTAGGATCTTTCTTTTCTACTCTCAATGTAGTTAATTCTACTTGTAACCTCTGCACTTCATTTTTTATATGTCCTATCATGGTTTTTGTCAACACCATCTTTTCCTTGGTTGAGATAAGTTTATATTACACTACAATGATAGTTGGGGATATCAAAGAGATTTTACATCACTTGCCCTATTTCTAGTATTCAATCTAAAATGTCTTCATGTCCTTGTGCGGCCATAGAAGTTCTAGATATGGTTTTAACATTTTTGGCTCTAGTTCTATCTACCAGTGGCACAATAAAAACATTAAATAATTCTTTGATATGGTCTATGATAACCTCTACTACTTCTGCTACATCCTATTATTGCATAATCACCATTGTGGCTACTTCTCCTATTTTTAGCATGACCTAGAAGGATGCAGCATTCCTTGATATTTGTTGTGCCCAATCCTCTTCTTTCCCTAATGTTATAAAATTTGATTACTAGCTAGTCCTATTTATACTACATTTCTTCTTGTATTGTACCTTACTTGATATATGCTAAATACCTCTTTACTTCCCCAACTGATAGTTTTATCAATTTTCTCCAAATGGCTCATGGAGGATCTATAGTCTTGCTATGCTATTGGAACACTTGGTTCTAGTCTATCACTAGTTGGAGTTGACCCACTAGATACTAGTTGCTCTTGTTCTAAAGATGGAACATTTTCTATTCATGTGGATCCTCCAACTCACTCAATGCTTGCTAGCTTTTTTAGTTGATCATTCTTAGGAAGCACTAGCTTTGAGATCTCATCATATGATGTATTCTAGGCTTTTCAAAGGACATCATTGGTATATCCTAGAATTCCTACTTGTTTGCACAACCTTCTGATAAGGAAAGAAAATTGTAATGTGAGTTTTCCTACCTTCTTCTCCTCAAATCTCCTTTGGATCTCTAATAACAATAAATGAGTCATATTTTCTTGGAAGTTTCTCATTAAGATAGCACTTCCTCTAGTATCATAGGTAAAAACTTTGTTCAACCTTTTTGTTGGAAAGATGTAGTAGGTCTCAATCTTGAAATATATCTTTTCTGTAGTAGAAAATTCATTGTATTCCTTCTTAGTTGTTTCATAAGCCCTTTGTAGCCATAATTTCTTTGCATTTTTTTTGGACCTTGTAGATATTTGTACAATGTTAATTCTAACATTTGGAATATTCAATGCCTTGACTATTGCCTCTACTAAATATGGCACTATAATTCCTTTAATTTTAACAATCGAATCATCTTATTTATGCTTCCAAAATTGGTATACTTCCCGTAGATACCATTCATCATTGCATGAGATTATGGACAAAGAGGAGAGGCTTTAAGTTTCTCTCAATTATCAGTAGTACTAAACTCCATTAATGGTCCAAAGTTGAGTTCCACAATGACTATGGACATGATGGGCTCTTCTTCAATGACATGGAGGCAATTATTTGATAGTGTGAGGCACTACCCTTGCTCTTCAATAAGTAGTGCTTTAAATTTGACTTATGTAGATTGCTTCATTGCAAGTGTAGGTTCATGGATACTAAAAAATTGGTTTTCTTGCTCAGCATGTGGATTTTACTCACCAACGTGTCCTCTCCCTCTAGGTCTCTTACCCCTTTGTTGTGATGGTCCCTCAATTGTAGGTCTTTTAGGAGCCATCTTTAATCATAAAGAATCCATTTAAAATTATGCAAGGATTTCCAATGATTTTCTCTATGGTTTATACTTCTCTTTTAGGTTCTTGATTTTGATCAAAATATATCCTTAATACTACTTTATAGCTCTAATTAAGATTACAAAATTAGAAAAAATTTTGAGATGAGAACAATGAAAATTTTTCTAACTCCCATGTGTATATATAGGGGTTTATATTGGATACATCATAGATATTACTTCATTGATGTGAAGTCACAAGACATCATACATCATAACTATGATGTCACTATTGAAAAATTCAAGATTTTGAGCAATTCTTGATGGAAAATTTGAGTGAAATGAATAGTCTAGAAGATGTAGAGATGGCCCAAAGGGTTTATGATAATGTATGATGCTTAGAATGTAGAATTTATCATTAAGAATATATGAAAGAAGGAATTTAGGCAAAGTAAGTTAATTAAGTTCTTAAGAGATGGTTGGTAGAAACTACAAAATGTATGATTGAAGAGAAATGTTTTGGAAAGTAACAATAAGCACATAAGTGTTCTAAAAGCACAAGATAATGTGAAATTGTTCATCAATTCTAAAGCACAAAAATTATACAAGTGGGTTGTGCCAAAAGTAGGCTAGCCCTTAGTGCCCTTGTATTACCACACCTATAAGTGTCCATAAGCACTCAAGGAGTTGAATGTGAAACATACATGTATTCCAAGACACAAATGGTAGTATTTCCTCAATGAAAAAATAAAACTATATTATTTATAACCATTAAATTTTGATTGTATATAGTAGTGAGGTGAAGCAGTAGTAGTAGGGATTGTAGAGAATGGGACCTGAGGTGTCTTACCATAGGTATAATAAATTCTCTATGTGATGTAAGGTTAAAGTAATCATTGTCCCATCCATCCAATATCCAAATCAAGTCCATACCATTTACTAATGACATTTCATTATGTCATCCCAAAACTAACAACCACAAGACTACCACAACTGCAAGGACTATAATCACTTAGCAATGAAGTTCAAGGAAGTAGTTTATTGATAGCATACTTTATTTTTTAAAGGAGACTTGGCCATTAAAAAGAAGAGTGCTTCAAGCATGGGTAACATGTCTTTCTAGCTCTGTAACTAATGTGAGTCCAAGAAACCTTGAAATTTCTAAAAAATCACCTACATTTAGGCATGGGTAATGTGTTTCCAATGGAACCCCAAGAATTTTTTATTCTACACATTTATTATATTATTATTATGTCAACCTTAAAAGAGGAATACCTTTAGGCATGGGTAACATGTCCTTCCAGTGACATTGTAAGGTAGCACTTATTTTAGATATACTTCGATTTTTCATTAGAACTCAAGTATAGAATACAACTTATTTACAAGATAAGACTCATAGTAGTAGTTTTAGAGAATCCACAAATACCCTTGATGTCACATCCTTTTCATTCCCACTTGGTTCTTCAATCTTCTATCTAGGCATAATGATCACAATTTCTTTTTATTTTTATTATGAAAAGAATGTCATTGTTTCCATGGTAAGAGACTCTTGTTATTGGAAATGAGTGGATATATGATGTGGTCTCACTAAATGTATAATAATTTTATTAATGATTTGATAACATGGGGTAAATTTCTCATTGTTGGAACTACATTGACAAGTCATGATTTGTCAAGCCTTGACATTGAATACCCAATGTTGGAGCCAAGAAGCAATGTTAGATATTCAATGTCATCTCCTCTGTGCTTGCCTATAAATACAACACGTGGGTGCATGGTTGAGGGTAATAGATGATGTAAGGAAGATATTTTTTAGTTTTCAATTTTCCATAGTCTTTCTTAGAGTCCTGTTATTCCCAATGCATGTCCACAGTGTGATGTTTGTAATCGTATGATACCCTTGTTTGAGTATAATGTACTTGGACATGTTACATGACTGGAAATAATGATTGAGATTACTCCCATCATTACAACATCCACTTAGATTGTTATTGCTTTTAATTGTTAATTATTTACTATTTTATTTAGTTAAATGTTTTCATTTATTACTATTTACTATTCCTGTCATTAAGCAGAATGCATACATCTTAATCATGAATGTTTAAGTGAAAGTACTTGGTAATCTAGCCATGCATTTTTTGGCACACCCAATGGCATATGCTTGGCAATCCCAGCAATCACGCGAAGTCCAAGACATATATGAATGATTAAGAGTAGATACTCATTGCACCTAGGCTAGTTTAGATCATGTTTTCTAGTGTTCATTAGCTTAATTAATTTATCTCTTTATCATCATTAGGATAAAAGTACAATTAGGCAACATCATATGCCTCACTTTGGAATAAACTATACATGAAAAAGCTACCACTAGTCCAAGTGGGAAGATAGTGAACTGCAATTAGGGCATAATAATCTAAATACCACAACTAGTCCCATCCATGGAAGTTGACCAAATCATGCATGAACATTTGTGATTCATATGGTTGAGCGTAGGGGTATCTCATTTCTAATCATTAGCGTCGTTGTCAGGGATGGTGCTAGTTATCTAGATTAATTATATTATACATTATCATTGTAAGGGTATTAATGATATATCTTTTAGAAACTATTAGCTCACACACACCATAAACAAAAAAAAATGTCTTTCTCACATGAAAGTGACAATGCACTGTATAACACAAACATTCATTGGAGAAATAACAAGCTATACAATGAAGAAAATTGGAGTGACCAACTTTATGTAGGGGTTTCTTATGTTCATGACTATCCTAACAACACTCAAAGACTACATTCACCTAAGATAGATAATCTTGAAGGAGGTGATGTAAGTCTTGAGCTAGAGAAGGCCTCGAGGCCTAAGACCTCCTCAAAACCTAGAAACAATAAATCAAGGGACCTCGAAGAATACCATGGAAGACATGGCAATCCTTATAGTTCCTCATCTTCCTATTTTCTCTTAATGTCTAGGTCTAACAAAGATGAACATAGGTATAGGAATAAATTTTTAATAAAGGTTTAGAATAAAAGTAAAAATTGAACCCATAAACACACTCAAGGTCATCAACATGAACACAAGTCCAATCATCACCATTAACCAAATATGAATTTTCATCACAACTTATCTAATGATGATGAACCCTTGCTAGCCACTAAGAGCCTAATGCATATCACAAAGGCCATTAAGACATCTTGCAAGCATCAAAAAGTAAGTCTCCTACCTAGGCTTGATATGAATAATATTCATAAATTTGTGGGAGGCTATGATCCAGATCTGCAACATTATTTACAAGCCTTCTAAGATGCCTATATCTATTACAACATTGAAAATACATGGCAAAAGCTTAATCTCTTTTCTAGGACACTAATCAATAGAGCTAAAGTGTGGTATAGATCATTGAGACCAAGTTCAATCTAATGATGGTTCACAATGCTAGAACTCTTCAACAAGAAATACTAAACCTATGTGAGGGTGTCCAATTTGAGGAGATAGATCCAAGAGTGGAAGTAAGAGCAACATGAACCCTTGGACATGGCCTTAGATAGATATTATGCCTTACTAAATAGATGCCCAAGCCATGGTTTCTCCAAGGAAAGGCAACTTTTCCACATCATAGATGGGCTCCATAATGAAACAAGGGAGAGCCTTGGGATCTATGCCCCAGGCAATTATACGAGCTCCAAGCCCATTAGATTCGATAGCTAATCAAATTTTTGGCAAAAGAAGAAGGACAGATATGCAAATGGTAGAATGTCAAGAAATATCAATGGGACCTAACTCTTTAATAAAAGGAGGTCTAGATCTATGATAAGGAGAACAAAACCACTCTTGATAAGGTGACCCTACAATAAACCTTACTAATACAAGAGTCTATTGATGAACTAGAAGCAAAGTTTAATAAGATTTCCAAATGTATATATGAAAATGTTACAACTCTTGTTGAAATGGTTGAGGAGAGGATCATGCAAAAAAAGCTAGGAGAATACACTAAACCAAGGATATAGAACCAAGAAACAACTAGGAACACTTTTCAACAAATGGGAAAATGGCTAAAGAAAGTAAAGCTATAGACTCAATCACAAACAAACATAATGGATGCAACATCTACATATATGACCATTCGAAGGGCCATTTCCCAATTGTTTTGCATCTACAAGAGTATTGGACAAGTTCCTTTAATCCAAATTTTGTGGAAAAGCACATGCCTGGTAGCTTTTCTCTCCCACAAGGTAATTATAAATAGTCCCATAACCACTTGTACCATCCTAGGGGGACTTGTTACCAACCCCAACATGGTCATCAACTGCAATGGCAACAACCATAGTCATGGGGGAGGCCACCACCAAATTAGCCCTATCCTTCCTACCATCCGAAATCACATGAATATTATGTTCAACACCCTGTTTCTCCAACTAGTTCTACACACTCTACTTCAAATTTCCACTAGAGGGATCACCAACCCATGACATCCCTAGAGGGATCACCACCTCGTGCTTCTTACAATTCAGCCTACCCTCAGTATTCTCCTACTCCACCTCATTATAGGTCACCACCAATGACACAGGAAGGTTTTGCATCACAATATCAACAAACAAATGTCACTTTTGTTGTGAATATGCATAGACATGCTGACACTAGTGGGTCTCAACCACAATGTTGGAAATGTCCCTTCTAGAGGAAAGGTCTTAAGCCAAAGCAAACCATGCATGGAGCCACCACATCATCCGAGCTAGCATAATGCCAATCTAGTGTAATGCCTCCCTTTTCACCACCACCATCCATCAGTACTCAAATCCCAAATCTAACCAATGAGTCTAATAGTATGGGGAGACAAAAAAATCCATGCATACCATATCATGATCAAGGGTGCAATCATGGGCTAGAAATCCATAACCTTAACATACCTCATGTCCTAATCCATCATACATTTAACAATCAAGTGTGTGACCAACAATTTTTCTGCCCATCCACCACACCTCCAATAGACAGCCAATGGCTAGGGCATGGATGGTTACCAATGTTTCATATAAGCATGGATCCTATTTATCCACTTATTAATCCTTGTCATGACCAAATTTTTAGTCATGGGGGTCANCACCCCTTAAGTGTTTTTCATCTTTTTTTTTTACAATTTCTTGTGATTTTTCTATTTCTTAATCAAATTTTTCCTATTTCTTCTAATTTTTCTATTTTTTCTATTCATTTTCTTTGTTATGTAATCTCACTTGTGAATAAAACAAACATGTTGCCCATTGAGGTGAGGTTTTCTTTATGTTTTCAAGTCATAAGAAACTAATTATTCAAATATTGAGACCACAAAATCCATCCACCTATTCCATTAATAAGAGGTTCCTACCCTAGTCATAATGATATTCTTTTCCATCATCCAACATAATAATAAATTTATAACCATTGTGTCTAAATTGAAGAGTGTAGAACTAAGGTGAAATGTGAAGGGTGTGATATCAATAAAATTTTTGGATTTTCTTTGGTCACTTTTGTATGTTCTATCATGTTGCTGAGGTTGTAACCATATCCTTGTAGATATAACAAAAAATGAAAGTAAAGAGTAACCTAAAATGGCACTGAATAAATGTTTTTGGATTCCACTAGAAAGACATGTACCCATGACTGAAGGTTGGCGACTTCTCAAAATAAAAAATAAAAGAAAAAGAAAGTGAAAAAGATAAAAAAAAAATGTGTGTGCCATAAATAAAGCTCCTCCCTTGGACAAAATTCCAAGTGATGTTACTCCTCACTACTATGATAGTCTTATGGTTGTCCATCGACATAATGAAATGATGCAATGTCACTGTAATGTGGTTTTGACTTGGTTTGAATCTTGTGAAGAAGGACTCATGGTTATTTAACCATTAATAACACACAAGGTTTCATTGTAACCATGGTAAAACACCTCATGTCCCAATTTCTACAATCCTTTCTACGGTCCAACTCATCTCGTTGTTCATGTGATCATAACTTGTGGTTTTATGTAACATAGAGTTATTATCTCAATTTTTTGGTTTAAATATGTCTGTTTTGTTTCACAGGTATGTATTGCATTCAACCCCTTCAATTCCTACAAACATTTTTAGGTTTGGTTACACAAGGACATCATAGGCTAGAGCCTACTTTGAGGAGGATCCACTTGTGTAACTTTTGTGACTTGTACCTATTGGACACAACCACATCATTTTTCACCTTTCAAGTACTCAATTTTTATATTTTTTTTCTTTCCCTTATCCTATAATTGATCCATCCATCACCTCGATTTCAACATCTTTTCATGATCATTCTAGTACTTTCCACATCAATGACTCCACCTTATCACACTTTCGGTGCCTCAAACTAATTTTCCGCTTACCCCAAATTGATGGACTTAAATTCAAACCTTCTAGCCCATACAAAGCTTTATTTTTCATGCTTATCTACCCCATTTAGTAGAAATCCATGAACCCCGATGTCACCTACCTGACATCAGGTTCAACAAACATTGCATACCCAATGTTGAGTCTAACAAAAACTATATATATGACCCCCACTATGCTCAAACTTTATTTTCTTCATTTGACACTAGGGGAGTTGTTCAAATTTTCTCTTGCAACTCAAAGCTCTATGTACTCAATTTTCATTTGTTATATTTAGCTCTCTACCACTTTGATTTTCATGCCATTTGAACCTACCTAAACCCAAAGTTTTTAAGTTAGTTGTGGGGGGGTGCTTGCATGTGAAACTTACACCAAACTGCTAAAATTTACTATCACTTGGAGGGTATTATAAGGGTAAGAGTGTTAAAAAATTTAAGCATTATCATGAAAAATCAATTGTATTAATGCTAGGAACCTTGATTTTTCCACCCAAGGGACCATAACCATCACTATAAGCCATACATAAGGAAAAAGGAATCAATCATGAAGGGTTGTAAAAGAAGATAGACACTTTTGGTGATTTTTCTTAAAAAATTTTCTAACTTTGCAGTCATATGAACTAAGAATTTAATGAACTAAGGTAACGATTAAGGTATGAACTAATTAATGATAAAGAATACAACCTTGGTAACACTTGATCCTTGCTTGATTGTAGATGGCTCCAAAAAGAGGTGCACAAGGTGAACCCTCACAAACAGCAACTAGGCATCCATGAGATGGTAGGGGACAGTAAGGCAAATGTGTAGAATAGTAAGAGTAGGAAGCCCAATCCTTCAAGATTCACCAAGAGGCTCTTGCTACTAGATAATCAGTCCAAGGGGAGGTTGTAGAACCACAAGAGACAATATCTCGCATTGCCCCTTGATTACCCTGTGGCCATTCTAGAAAAGTCCACATTGATCTTGATCATAGTCAAAATAAATTCTGGCCCATTCATGGAGTCTACTTCGGAAGAAATTTGGACACAACTTAAGGCATTCCACTTTTGGCCCATTTTCTTAAATAGTGGTGAGTGGTACCTCGGTGAGACTTATCAATTATGGTACAACAAAGATGAAGGCACCACCATCAATGTTTGTGGATTTAATCTTAACTTCTAAATTAAAGTAATTACTATAGCTCTCAATATGCCAAATTAAGAGGCTAAGGTAGCCCATTTGTCAACCAAATCTAACTCGAAGACCAAAAAACTGTGGCTAAAATGGATGTATGGTAAAGAGGATAAATCATATAATGAAATAACCTTGGAAAAAAGGACTATTTTAATATTGGGATATACCACCTATTTCCCACCAAAGGGCTCAAGAAAATTTCAACATATGTGGCAAGGGCAAGTGCTATCCTAATGGGCAAATTTGCAACCAATCTTTCCCAGTTTTACCTCACTGAAATTCAATGATGATTCGAAGAGAAAAAGGCAAGAAATCTAATACTTCCATTCCTTTGCCTAATCAAAAGGCTATGAAAATGCACTATAATCTTGGAATATACAAATGATATCCCCAACAAAGTGTGGAACACCTCCTTCGCTAAACTCCTCAAACCTACAACACCAAGAAAAGATCTTGGTGAAGAGCAAGAAGTGGAGAAGGAGGTAGAGCCAAAATTAGAAACACAATGTGAACTTGAACATTGCTCACAAACAAAAGCTCCATCACCATAGCCACTATATGACTACAAGCCCTGCATGAGCAATTTGTAGAAGATTGCTGAAGTGGTTAGCTAGGGAAGCAAGGATGAGTCCAATCTCTTTTGAGTGATTGACGACACTATACAAACCATCATTTTAGCTGATCTAACAAGGGGGGAGATCTTACTATAGTCAAAAGGAGGATCCCAATGGTCATAGAAAATCTCTAGAAATGTTGCATCCTTCCAAGTAATGCTAGAAACTAGAGAAGGTGCCACAGTTGTGGTACTACAACATGAAGATGTGGTAGGTGCAATAGAAGTAATCACAAATCATATTAAAGAATCATTTAATGTTCCTATTGTGCCCCTAGTAGATCTTATTCAGATCAAAGATGCACAGATACTAGCCAAGACTTCAATGACTCCTATGGTGGATGAGGATGTTTTGGATCGACTACTGTAAATAGAGAAAGTGATGACCACTTTGTTTGACATCCCTAGTGATGTCACTGCAACACAATCAAACCTCATCTCTACAAAAGGAAAATTAGTCATGGCTAAAGTTAGGGAAAAGCATGCAGAAGAAAAAGTACAAAGACTATAACAAGAGATGGCTACCCTCAAATCTAAATGATAAGACCCTACCCATTTTTTTTTGCCTGACCAACTTGAGTAATTTAAGATGAAGCAGTTAACCAAGCTAATGAATGAGAACATAACTATAGAACAAGAAAAAGAGAAGGTATTCTAGAATGCCTCTATTGCTACGTGCAATCCCATGTGTACAAAAAGGCATTGACTATTGCACAAGAAGAAAACAAGTACCTCACCATAGAAAATTCAAGGTTGATCCTAGTTGAGAGGCAAAATAATATCTTAGAAGAAAGTGTCCACTAGTTGAGAGAACAATTGGTCAGGGTCAACCAAGATATTAATAGATTGGCTAGAGAGAACAGAACCCTCTCAATGGAGGAGATCCATGCTATTCATTAGAAATCAGCAATTGAAATTAGTGCATGGAAAAATGAGGCCAAGAAGCACAAAAAATTGAAGACGCACTTCCACGACCAAGTAGGCATGTACAAGTAGATTCATGAAAAAGATATCCAAATGGCAAAAGCCCACATTAGCTCCTTGTTAGCATAGAATCCTGAGTGGTATCTAATTTTGGATAGTTATGCCTTGTCCACCAAGCGGAAGTCAAGAATAAAGACCTATAGATACAAGATTTGAAAAAATACATGGCATTGGCTAACCTCAAATATGTCAACCTTGCCATGTTAACAACAAGCTAACCTTGAAATGAGTTAGAAAAATAGGTAGCAACAACTTATGCATTATATGAGAAAGAGTTTTTAGATCAAAAAGATGCTTTGCAAAAGCTACAAGTGGCAAACTTAGAATTGAAAGTGGTTAAAGCTAGCTACTAGGGATAAAAAGACATCACCTCAAACCTAGCAAGAATATTAATAGATTATCATGAACTTAGAGACAAAGCTAGGGTCTTTGAGGAGGAACGATGGTAGTTCATGGCTTGGTATGTAAAGGTAAATTAGATGTTCCTACATCTACCATGTCCTTAGAATGTACCAGCACCAGCACACCTTGACTTAGCAACCTAGACAGTACATGACCCAAGGATAGAAGAGGAGAAGTTACAAGCATTTCTAAATCATTATAAATTTCAAAAGCCTAATGAAAAATGGAAGCAACCAATAGAGGAGCCACCACATCTGGGCACCACATGAGCTTCCCAGTGTTTGTTTTGTAATAATGTGTCCTATTTTTTATATTACACCACTGCAACATGTAAGAGTCAATTATTTTGTTTATTATTTAACTTAGACAATAATCCCATACCTTTTCAATATTTTATAAAGAACTTATTCCTCATTTTGTTTAACTCAAAGACGAGTTTTCATTCAGTCATGGGGATATGATGAGTTATGATTTGTCAAGCCCCAACATTGAATACCTGACATCAGATACCCAATGTTGGAGCTAGGAAGCGATGTTGGATATTTGATGTCATCACCTCTATGCTTGCCTATAAATATAGCACTTGGGTGCATGGCTAAGGATAATAGATGATGTAGGGAAGATAGTTTTTAGTTTTTAATTTTTGATAGTCTTTCTTAGAGTCGTTTTATTCCCAATGCATGCCTGCAATGTGATGTTTTTAATCATATGACACCTTTGTTTAAGTGTGATGTACTTGGACATATTACATAATTGGCAATAAAGATCAAGATTACTTCCATCATTGCAACATCCACTTAGATTGTTATTACTTTTAATTGTTAATTATTTACTATTTTCTTTACTTAAATATTTTTATTTATTGCTATTTACTATTCTTATCATTAAGCACAATGTGTACGCCTTAATCACAAGTGTTTAAGTGAAAGTACTTCGTAATCCATCCATGCATTGTTTGGCACACCCAATGACATATTCTTGGCAATCCTAGAAGTAGTCACATGAAGTCCAAGACATACACAAATGATTAAGAGTGGATACTCATTGCACCTAAGCTAGTTTAGATTGTGTTTTCTATTGCTCATTAGCTTAATTAATCTATCTATTTATCATCATTAGGAGAAATGTAGAATTAGACAACATCATATGCCTTACTTTAGACTAAACCATACATGACAAAGCTACCACTAGTCTAAGTGGGAAGATAATGAACTGCACTCTAAGCATAACGATCTAGATACCACAACTAGTCCCATCCATAGAAATGAACCAAATCATGTGTGAACACTTGTAATTTGTATGGTTGAGCATAGGCATACATCACCACTCATCATAAATCTTGTTTTATTCCTTTACACTTTATTGAAAAATTCAACAAAACTATGTACATGAAGGATAGTAAGAATTAAGGAAAATGGTAAGAATAGAAAATTGTATAAATAATTTAAATGATATTAAAGAATGAAAAATGTATGAAAGAATGGAAAATATATTAAAGAATGTAAAAAGTTGGCAAGAAAAGTAAAAAGTATAACAAAAAATTATTAAAAAAAAAGGTTGAAATTTACTTCTCATGTCCTAATTCAAGGTTGATTAAACTCATGTGCGAGTGTTTGAAAAATGAACCTTACATCCCTAGGATCATACACTCTAGGTTTCTTGTTTATCATCCTTAGTGATTTGGATTTTCATTTATATTTCATGTAACATTTATGATAATAAAATGTCAATCATCTGGAGATACATATTCTATTGAACTAGATGGTCTTTATGTTTTAGAAGATTTAACTACATTTTCTTTTTTATTCTTAAATTTAGGTTTTGAGTCTCCATTTTCATGACTTTTTGTTGACATATGATTTAGGATATCCTTTTGTAAGTTCTTAGTTTGATCATTTTCTTAGGGTAGAAATTAATAAGTGAATTGGATGTTTCCACGCATGTTTTGGATAGTTTTATGTTCTCATTTCTTAACCACTAGGTATCTTTTGGTTTAGTGGTCATTGTTTCTTTCAACATGCACACTTGTTTTTCACAAATGTTGCGGGCTAGTATAAGAAATATGTTCACATTCTAAGTTTTCAATCCATGACTGCACCCTTCTTCATCATAAGTAATGAATGGAATTCTTTGCACATGTATGGCTTCATGCTTATCTTCCTTGGAAATTTATAAGGATAAGTCTCTTATTCCTAACTTAGTATCAATTGTGCTAAGCCATGCTCTCCTCATAATGATAGGAAAATCCCTATTATCATTCTTCACATTAATCACTAGAAAATCTACTAGATAAGACCACTCATTAATAGTGGTCACTAGATCCTTTATTTGTTCCAAAGGAATGGTGATTGATTAATCTACAAACTCTATTCTTATTTTACATTTCTTTAATGGTAGTAGGATTCATGCCTTGTATATTTCTTCAGATATCCAGTTATCTCTAAATCCTAATTCTAGTAGAGCTTTACATGATGAATTTCCAACAATTTGCAGATAAATCAAAGGATTTTTAGGATCTATTATTTTCTTGGGAAGTGCTTCTACCTTTATCCAATCTTATACTATATTAGTTAGCATAATAGTTTTAAGCTTTTGATTTAATTATTGTAGAAACATGGTGATTGTAAGAGTATCTGTCATAGGAGAAACTTGATTGAATGAAGTCCTTACGCTACCAACCTTTCCTAAACTTGTCCTAAAAAAATGAATTTTTCTAGATTTGCATGTAGTATTACTGGTATGATCCTTTCTCAATATACTCACTACCCTAGTAGCACTTTTCTATTGAGGTTGTGATGGAAGTTCTCCTAGCATGATTGATGGTCATACTAGTGGTAAAGTGTTAGGAGCTTGAAGTGAAGAACTAGCTATTGGTTGGGATATGTAAGAGTTTGGATCCATATATGAGGTAGTGGGTCTATGATATTTTGATCAATATTTAGAAGATTGAAGTATTCCCAGGAGAGACTAAACATTAAACATGGTATCCATAGGGATCAAGATGCCTATATGAATACTATTGCCTTGGTGATGACACTTCTTGTGCTTGTGGTTGTTGCTAATATTGCTAGTATTAGTTCTACAGTTGAGGATATGCCCCACTTAAATAGTATGTTTGCTATTAGGACTATTAGAAATTATCTTGTTGATAAGGTAATCATCTAGGCATTTCTTTATTGACAAATTTTGGATTGAGTACATCTACCCTGGACTTTTGTAAGTGGATCATAACAAAGCAACATCCCTTAGGATGTTCATACTAGTACACTTTGCATCCTTCTTCATCTTCAAAATTATAGTCCATTAATTCCTCTACTATGGCAAATTTTCCTTTATTTTTAAAATTCTCTCATCCATTTTCTCTTCTCTTCTTCTTTTCTTTACTTTGGTTTAGGGCTTATTTAGTCTTTTCCTCTACTATCTTCAATGCTCTAGCAAATTTCTCATCTACAAAATCTTACATTTTCTCTACCTTAGCTGCAATGTCATTAACTAACTTTTGAATTTGCAGAGTCTTGCATTGGATCATATCTTCTAATGTTTCCTCTTCTTCTGATGCACATATTCTTACATCCCTTTTTCTAATTGTGGGATCTCTATTAAATTCTGACTAATTCTCTTTTCCTCAACTCTCATTGTTTCTTTACTTCTCAGTTGATGAGTATTTGAATATGATGAGCTATCATCTTAGATAACCTACCTTGGGCATATATCCAAAGGTTTTCTCTTATCTTGTTTCTTATACTATCAACAATGTGTCATAATTGCTCCCTATGAAAAAATCCATGGCCTAGGAATCTATGTAATAGTGAATAGTATCTGCCCATTGCTCCATCAAGGAATTTATGTATCCATTGTTTCCATCCTTGGATCTATTTTCTCAAGTTAAATACTCTAGAATAAATTTGATATTTTTCATTAAAGAGCTCTAGCATGGAAATTCATCTTCGAATTGATTCTAGTTCTAAGGAACTGTACCAGCTCTCTACTTTCTTTATGATTGTTCTAGGAAATAACTATAATTTCTACAAACCATTCTTGATATTTTGCAAGACACAGGCATCATGGAGGTCTTGAAAATGATGTTGGGTATCTACATTGTATCCACCTTTAAATTTGATGATATTATTTATGTCTAGTCACTTGATGTAACTATCCCTTACATGTCTAGTAGGAATATACACCACTTTCCTAATGTTAATTATGTTTCAAGTGGCCAGTAGGGGTTCTTCATAGTCTTCAATTTTTCAAGCTCTATTTTTGAAAATTATGATGCTCTCTCTCTCTCTTCATTCCTCTTCCTTTCTCTTCTTTGCTCATGGTTATCATCTTCTTCATTAAGATGTCTTCTTCAATGTGCATATCTCTCATGGTCCCTTCATATTTCCCCATCATGACCTCTTAGTCTTCATTCTCTCTTGTCAAAATCCATAACTGAGCATGATAAATAAGAGAAAGAAGTTATAGAATGGTGTTGGCTAGTTCTCCTTATGTGACTCCTTGATTTATTCCTTTTTGATTCAACAAAGGTATTAGGCCTTGAGTTCCTCCTAAGTCTAGAGTCTTCCTTATCCTCTCTAGGTGTTTCTACAAGAGTTGAGTGCAGTTATATATAGATGATTGATGTTTAAGAATGAGATCCATGAGTTTGATAGAATTTCTTCATTTGAAATGTAGTGTGTTCTTTTTTCTCTAAAATAATTATTTAAGGTACTTTCCTTCTCTTTTTAAGCTCATGTCCTATCTCCATGGGGGCATTCCTTCATACCTAATACTCTATTGGTTGGTATGGCCTAGTCATGTATTTGATGATATGGTAACCTTCTTACACATGGTCAAGGTTTGACCTCATAAGGATTTCTTAAATTATTTATAGTATATAATGTTCAAGAGGCAACATAATGTTACCCTATAAATCTCTTCATCTTAGTTGTTCATCAAAAACAAATGTGAAGTTAAGATAGTATAGATCAATGTGAGTGTAGGAAATTCTTGTTTGCATTAGTGCACTCTAATCTTCTTCATTATAATTCCTATCATAACTCTTATTAAATTTAATAGCAAGTTGTAATTTTTTCTTAATTTTAGAATCCATATTAAATGTTTAACACTTTAAGTGTGTACTTTGAAAAAAAAATTTAAGTCTAATGGATATACTTTGTAACACTTGATACAATGAACCTTGTAAAATCAGCTACTTAGTAAACATTAACACATCCCCAGCAATGGCACCAATGATGAGTAGTTGGGTATTCAAACACTAAACCATACAAGTTACAATAGTGCACATGTGATCTAATCATAATTTGTGGATGGTCAATGTAAATATGCTAGGGTTTGATGTCAAGTTTGTGATCATTATCTTCTCACGTTAAGTTAGTGAAATTTAATTTGTATGGTTTAATCTTGAGTGAGGTAAAATTTGAACCATACAAATTGAATTTTTCAAAACTAGAAAATATAAATCTATGTTATTCTATAGTGATAAGTATTCATTCCTATCCACTGCAAAATTTTTTAAGTGTTGAGACTATGCTATCCACTACCCTAGAGCATAGTCAAACATAGTCAGCATGAAGATGTAGTTTTTGTAGATTTTTTCTAAGTGTTGGGACTACGCTCTCCATTGCCATAGAGTGTAGTTAACATCATGTAGAACATAGTCAACACCAAAGGCTAGTTTTTTAAAATTTTCTAAGTGTCAAGCCAGCCACCACAAAATTTTCTAAGTGTTGAGACTATGCTCTCCATTGCCCTAGAGTGTAGTCAAGTGTAGTTAGCATGAAGGCCTAGCTTTTGCAAATTGTTCTAAGTGTTGAGACTATGCTCTCCCCTAGCCTAGAGTGTAGTCAAGCATAGTTGACATGGAGGCCTAGTTTTGGCAAATTATTCTAAATGTCGAGACTATGCTCTCCCCCAATCCAAAGTGTAGTCAAGCATAGTTAGATAGAGTAGACTCCAAAGGCCTCCACAATGTAGCACCAACATTCAGCTCAGGTCCAACTCACCTCCAGCAAGCACAGTTAGAAAAATGCATCTTTTTTGTATTCCCTTTTGGCCCCAAAATTATAACTACGCTCGAACCCATACAAGATAGTGGAGAGTGTAGTCATAGAGTGTGGTCATCAATGTTACATTTTTTAGGTACCTAGCAGTTCCCTCAGCACACACACATGCAGTTGGTAATGTAGTCATAGTCTCACAAACTCTAGTAGAGCATAGCAAAGCATAACATTTCTTCCCTTAGTGGAGAGCATAGTTGGATGACAGCATAGTCCCAACTGTCCCCTTTGCCACATAGTAGTCTCTCCACATTTCACACCAAACCTAGCCCTCTATGGTTTAGGGGTTGGCAAATTTTAGAGTTTGCATTTTGGCAAATCAAGGCAAACAAACTTTCAAGTTAGCATTTGGCAAAGTTGTAGATGATTACAGCCCAATAGAACACTGTAGCCCATGATACATGGCAACAGCCAACCCACCAGGCATAAATACCCTGAAGAGCATTAGTCTTCATGGCTAGACACCTCTAAGACTATGACTATGTTCTCCACTATGCCTGTTATACCCTATGTACCTTCTAATCCCTTTTGGTGTTCACTATGCTCAACCTCATTAAGGGTGGTATTCCATTTCTCTCTCTTGCATTTTTCACACTTTCTTTGCATTTTTACTATTTTTAATACGTAGTTACATTACAACTACACTTAGGTAATAGTCTCTACATGTTGGCACCCTCATTTTCGCTAAAATCCCTTGACTATGCTTGTCCCTTGTGGGCACCTGTGACTATGCTTGACATTGTTGACATCACTGACACTGTCAACACTGCAAACACTGCTTACACACTTAGCATCATTTCACATTAGCATCATAGCTAACTATGCTACACCTTGATTCCATCTAGTAAAGTCCTTTTTTGATTGACAAGATCATTCAAGGTGCCTCATCTCTGCCTCCAGTAGACCCTCATGTAGATGCAAGGATAGGCTGTGTACCCATTGATCCCTTGGTGTTCTAGCCACTAACATTTTTTCTCATTACTATTTCTAGTGCTAGAAGGAGGGTTGAGCCACTTTTTAGAACTCTGTTATGGTTGTCTTGCATGCTCTCTACATTGTAGTTGTCTATCAACCTATCAATGTAGATTAAACCCTATAGTTGATCCCCTCAAGATCCTATGGAGCAACCCAAATCACACTTCTCTCCACCATTTTTCTATGTCTCTATTCTCTTAACATAAGGAGCGTAATCCATAGAGAGCATAGTCCATGGAGAATGTAGTTAGCTCTTAGTGTAGAAAGTGTAGTTCTCATATTCAACTAAATTATAGGTGCTCAATAGATAGCATAGTTGACTCTTAGCATAGAGAGCATACTCACTAAAGTTGGCCATTTTTTGCAATCTCTAGACTTAGCCATTTTTTGCAATCACCAAAGTTAGCCATTTTCCACAACTAGCAACCTCTGTAATCTCCTCTTGCAAATTAATCTATGTTCATGAATCTAGATTAGCCTTCAACATTAGTGTCAAACACACTTAACACCTTTACCATCCAACAAGAGTATGCCATGCTCAATAATGAACAATACAACTTCATATGTGCAAAGATCCAAGCAAGGTTACCTGTGGATTACCTTAACATGAAGGCAAAATGGAACTTCAAACTAATCCACTAGGATGGATAAGTGTATATCCCTTCCTCATTCAACATCATTTTTCTCACAAAGGCCTACCATTGGACATTAGCCCAGCTCATCTAAGCAAGTGAGCGCGAAGTAGGAACTAACTAGAAGAAACTCCTATAGGAAGAAGAAGATGAGTTCAAAGCTCACTCTAAACACAAGAGCCCCTTCCACACCATCTTCCAACAATGACTCCCTAGTTCGGCCCATCCTCAATTCAATTCACCCATCCTCCCCAGGACGATTATAACACTAGCATCACCTTTCCACTCCATTAGGCTTAGGTCAATGCCTGTAGTGGCAATGCATCAATTGCAATACACACAACATGATGCAACAACTCCCTCTAACTTGCCCTTCATGGCATTATCACAACCTACCCAATCATCTCTACAAATAGCAATCACACTTGCTCAACCTTACGCTCACACAAGACCTATCTTCAATCCCCAAATAACTCAAGCATCTTATATCCTACCTATTTCGCCGATGCCCTTAGCATCAGTCGAATCCACACATGCATGTTTTGCCCTAGTCACTGCACCCATAGCACAACCAACACAACCAACTAGCGCATCTCAAAACTTGGATCAGATGTTCTAGCTGATCCAATGTTTGATGGAGGAGGTGAGGAAACTCAAAGCCACTTCCTCTAAAATCATCAATGTGGTGGACTTCTACTAGGATGACCTTATAAGTCCTATGGTTCCAACTCTGACTCTGCTAACTAGGATCCCACTACCCCACTTCACCAAGCACAATGGTTAAGGGGACCCCAACGCACACCTAGTAACATTTAGGTCCAAGTGCCTACTGCTACAAGCCTAGCCACATGCCATCATGTGTATTTTTGCCATGTCACTAACTAGCAAAGCTTTAGATTAGTACCGAGCACTACCCAGAGGTTCTATTTCCTTTCTAGAAGACCTCTTAAGCTAGTTTGTGATGCACTTCAGGTACAACCTAAAGCTAGAAGCCACTCTAAACCAACTGATGCAAATCAAGTAGGGTCCCGTAGAACTCGTGCAGAAATTTATCCAATGCTAGACTACCTTGTTGAATGAAATACAAGAGCCAATAGCTGAGATTCATCTTCTATCCATCTTCAAAGGTGTAGTTAATGACTTCATAAAGTTAAATCTGCACTACTTGGGCCCACAATCCCTAAGCCAAGCCTTTGCCAGAACTAAGAGCATAGAAGATGCAGCACAAGCTAAGGACCTAACCTACATGGCCTACAAAAATCAGCATGTGAAAAAGTAGAATGCAATAGTGGTAATGATAGCCACATAGGGGAAAATAACCAACCAAGGGTTGACGACTAGGCAACCCAAAGCCCTAGCTCACAAAGCCTCCAACTCTAGTGCCCAAGCAACTAACCTAGCTACATCTATAGTGGCCACAACACAAGCCACTCCAAGGTCCAACTTTGAGTGCAAAGATCACTCAAAGTATACCCTATTACCACTAAAATCCTCAAAGCTACTGGATCAACTATTGAAACTTAAGAGCATCCAACATAAGCAAATCTCTAAGGATTCCTACAAAAGGCATGACAAGTACTACAAGTTATTGAGGAATCCCACCTTAGTAACACCAAATAAGCCCCTGATTCCATAGCACTTCAAGCTAGACCAATTCTATCATTACCATCAATTATCTGGTCATAGCATGGACTTCTATCAAGCTTTACAGGGGATGATAGATAGGGATGAACTAGTGCATAACATGGCAAACCTAGTTAGGACCTAGAACTAGTCCCTAAGTGTGTAAAATGATCCTCTAAATGCAGATGGGAATAACTACATCATAAACACCATCAGCATGGGTGGTAGGTCAAAATTGATGTATTAGCCTCTCGTGGTCTGAGTGCCTTCCAATGCTGCAAGGGTCCCCTCAACCTCCACAAGTTCAAGGCCCCCCTTCATTATTAGAGTGCCACCTTGGGCATCCACAACATCCTTCATGGTCAAGGTTCCATATCACAACAACAACTACTCAACTACCATTTTTCATTAGGGTGCCACAATGTGCTAGCCCCTCACCTATGCAAAGTCTAGTAGTGAGCAACACATCAATCCCTTTCCATCCAAGGGTTGACCCCATTGGCAACATGCATAGACCCACTAGATGGCAACACAAGAGGCCCAACGAATGCCTCATAGATGAAATGGCTAGGAAATAATGAGACCAAAGAGTACTTAATCTGTCAAAGCTAATCCCTATCTCTGTAGTCCCTATGGTTGAAGCAACTGAAAAGGCCACAACCAACAAAACACAACTGAGTACTAAGGCCTCCAAATAGGCCAATCAAGCCAAGTTCAAGTCTCCTCTATAAGAGATCTATCTCTTAGGCCACATGAAGGAGGTCAAGGCCAACAAAACAGTCCATGGCAAGGACTTTGTAGATGCACTGGCCTAGGTTAAACAAGCACTTAAGCAGAAAAATACAACATTAAGCCTATATGACTTGGTCATGACCTCATCTACCCACTAAGAAGAACTGGTGCAAATGTTGACCTCCATTCTTATTATAGAGGACATCCCTACAGATGAGAACTCCATTCATGCAGTGATGTTGTCTCATGTGCCACAGAAATTGGGTCCAACATCCCTAGCATTTCACGACAAGGTAATCAAGGTGAACCCCGTGTGATGGGAGGTCATAATAGCATCCATTTTCATCACCATATGCATTGGGTCATGCAAGATCCATAGGGTGCACATTGATGATGAGGCAGCAACAAACGTAATATCGTACACTATCATTGACAAGCTAGGCCTCGCAACCCAAATCAAGCCAATGAAAAAAACATGTCTAAAATCCTTCAATGGATCACATGTCACTGTCAGGGGCATGGTAACCATAGCCTTCATGGTAGGGGATAAATTCTCCACTATCTCTACATTCATAGTCATAGAGGAGATGCTAGGATTTAGCTTGATCTTAGACAGGCCTTGGCAGGCCCAACTATGAGTCGTCTCCTCTCCTATCCATCAAGAAATCCACCATTCGTATGAAGGTGGTGAAGTGATCATCCATAGTGATAACACAACCTATCTAGCTATTAATAACATATACATGGAGCAAGGGTCAGAGGTGGATTTCCCTAATGACACACCCACAGTAAGGGACAACTACACAACACATAAGGCTAACACACCTAAACAAGCAATGGAAGCCAACAACCTCCCATAGGTAACAAGTGGCCAACCAAGGCCTTAAATTGGCAACACCCAACCTACCATGGCCTTAAAATAGCAACGCAAGGGCTTGAAATGGCCTTAAACTATCGCTTTCAAGATACTAGCCTTCGAATGGCCTTAAACTACCTTAATGACCAGGAATGACCTTAAACTGCCATAAAGGCCTAGAATGGCCTAAAACCATTACCATAGCCTAAAATGACCTTAAAATAGTAACATGTGATCCACTATAGCCTTAAACTAGCATGGGGCCCATCAAGGCTCTGAAATAACAACAAATTCACTATGGCTTGCAATAGCCTAGACTCACATACTTATAGCAAATGCAATAAAATCATCATATGCCATACTTGAAGCTATACTATATTTAGCATGTAGCATTGCACATCACTGAAGCAAGGTATTCACTCATTCACTATGACATTAAACTGGCACAACATGCATCTACCATGACATTAAACTGATACACACATGATAGCTCATTCGCTACAACGTTAAACTAGCATAGCAACTCGTCTGCTATGATGTTAAACTAGCACAGCAGCTCATCCACTACAATGTTAAACTATCACACCCACACCATTCATCCTTAGATTACAACATTAAATTGGCACAATAGTTCATCCACTATAATGTTAAACTAGCATAGGATGTCTACCATGATGTTAAACTAGCACAGCATTCATCCACTATGATGTTAAACTGGTCAAGCATCTATCCACTATGATGATAAATTGGCAAAGCATTCATCTGCTATGATGTTAAATTGGCACAAGCACAACATGTTTGCTACAATGTTAAATTGGCAAAGCACATATCCACTACAATGTTAAAGTAGCATAGCTCATCTGCTACAATGTTAAATTGGCATAGCAAATCATCTACTATGACATTAAACTGGCATAGCCCATCCACTATGATGCTAAACTAGCACAGAATTTATCTACCATGATGCTAAACTGGCACATAGTAGTCCACTAGAACTATAAACCAACACACCATGGTCTACTACAACCTTACACTAGCAAAGCCACAGTCTACCAAGATCTTAAACTAGGTTCATGGTTAGCCATGCATAATTTTATATGTAAGAAAGCAAGAATACTTCTAAATCTTCCCCACCCTCCACTCTTTTCTACACCTCATGGATGGGGAGAATACAGTCCTAGAATGGAGCACTTACCATTATTACGACCTTTGGATCATTTGCAGTATCGTCATCCCTCCTACATTTTACTAACATTTCTTTCATCTTGTGTGGTTTTCTTGTCTTCTCTAAGTTGCGTTTGTCAGATGAAACCCCAAGTTATTATGCAAAGATTCATCTCATTGTAGTAGCAAGTCATTGTAGTGTTCAAATGTGCATGATTGGACTAGTTGAGCCCCTCAAGAGTGCACATTTCCTCTTATCCCCTTATAGCCTACCTACATCTACTCCTACATCCCAATACTCTCTCATTCCCCACATAGCCATGTTTGCAATCTACTAACACTCATGAGCTATGACCACATGGCACCCTCTTTGCATATCACATTACAAACCATAGAACCCAAGGCAAATGTAACATAAGTCATCTAGTGGGAAGCCTCTATTGGCTAGTCAAAGCCCACGTGGATGTAACACAAGTGATCTTGGGAAGGAAACACATATCCTATAGATATGATATGATTTTGCAAGCATCAAAGCAAAGCCCATCTGGTGGCACATAATTCACTTGATGGAAAGCACCTCATAGTTAGCATTTAGTAATGTGTAGAACCCAAAGTAGGTTCACCTAGTAGCAAAAAAGAAAAAAAAAAGAGAGAGAAGCAAAAAGAAAAGAGCAGAGAGGGATAGAGCACATTCCCAAGAAATCTAAAAGTGCTACAATTTTGCAAATGGTCAAGCCCTAAATCCACCCTGACTCTCTCATGAGCACTTCAATGAGAACTCAATGTTTTCATTGGTAAGCCACCTTGGTGCCATGGTAATCATAAGTCATGTTGACCTTGCATCCTACATCATGACATCCTATTTGCATCTCATCTCTCCTTTTATCCCTAGCACATTACCTACAACTTTTACTCCTAGCATACCACCATCCATAGCACTTTTGAGCATGGTACAATGACATCCCATCAAGTACTGAAGAGTGATGTTGATGCCAAGCCTATTGTGGTGTTTTATCATTCTTTGTTGACATCTCTCAAGTCACTCTTCCAAACATCAACAAAGAAGAACCAATGAAACACCACCAAATTTGGACTACAACATCTCAACTGCAAATTTTTCTAAGTGTCAACATGAGGCCACTTTCTACAAATTTTTCTAAGTGCTAGGACTACACTCTTCATTACCCCAAAGCATAGTCAACCCAGTGGAAAGTGTAGTTATCTCAAAACCTAGTTTTGAAAAATTTTCTAAGTGTCAAGCTAGCCACTACAAAATTTTCTAAGTGTTGAGACTATGCTCTCCACTGTCCTAGAGCATAGTCAAGAATAGTTAGGATGAAGATGTAGCTTTTATATATTTTTTCTAAGTGTTGGAACTATACTCCACTACCATAGAGCATAGTCAGCCTCATGCATAGCATAGTCAATACCAAAGGCTAGTTTTGCAAAATATTCTAAGTGTTAAGCCAACCACTACAAAATTTTCGAAGTGCTGAGACTATGCTCTCCACTACCCCAAAGTGTAGTTAAGCATAGTTAGCATGAAGGCCCAATTTTTGTAGATTGTTCTAAGTGTTGAGACTACACTCTCCCCCAGCCCAAAGGGGGGTCAAGTGTAGTCAACATAGAGGCCAAGTTTTGATATATTTTTTTAAGTGTCAAGACTACGCTCTTCCCTAGTCCAAAGTGTAGTCAAGTGTAGTCAACCAAAGTAACCTCTAGAGGCCTTCACAATGTAGCACTAGCATTCAACCCAGCTCCAAGTCACCTCCAACAAGTGTAGTTAGAAAAATGCATCTTTTTTGTATCTCCTTTTTGACCTAATTGTAACTATGCTCAACCCCACACAAGATAGTGGAGAGCATAGTCCTAGAGCATAGTCTCCAGAGTTGCATTTTTCAAGTATCTTGTAGTCCCCTCAACACATGCACATGTAGTTGGCAACATAGTCATAGTTTCATAGTCTCGTAGAGTCTGACAAAGCATAGTAGAGTACAACACTACTTCCCTCAGTGGAGAGCGTAGTTGGGTAAAAATGTAGTTCCAACTATCCCCTTTTCCACACAGTAGTCCCTTTGCATTTTACACTAAACCTAGCCCTATAAATATCCCAACCTTGTATGTTTTAGGGGTTGGCAAATTCTAGAGTTGGAATTTTGGAAAATCAAGATAGACAAACTTTTAGGTTAGCATTTGGCAAAGTTGCAAATAACTGTAGCTCCACCACATCCTAGTAGAACACTATACCCCATGGTACATCATGGTATCCAACTTGGCAAGCATAAACACCCTAGCAAGCACTAGTCTTCACAACCATATACCTTCAAGACTATGACTATGCTCTTCACTATGCCTGTTGTACCCCATGTGCCTTCTAATCCCTTTTGGTGTTAACTACACTCAATCCCATTTGGGGTAGTATTCCATTTCTCTCTCTTGCATTTTTCACACTTTCTCTGCATTTTCACTATTTCTAATGAGTAATCACATTACAACTATGCTCAGGGGTAGTCTTTGCATGTCAACACCTTTATTTTCATTGAATCCCCTTGACTACGCTCACCCCCCATGGACAGTCGTGACTACACTTAATATTGTTGACACCACTAACATTGTTAACACCATCAACACTGTGAACACTGCTTACACACTTAGAACCATTTCACATCAACATCATGGCTAACCACATTGCACCTCTATTGCATCTAGTAAAGTCCCTATTCTATCAACAAGACTATTTAATGTGCCCAATCTCTGCCTCCAATAGGCCCTCGTGCGAACATAGAGTTAGGTTGTGCACCCGTTGACCCCTCAGTGTTCCAAATACTGATGTTTTCAATCATTACAAAAGAATCTAATGATTAATCTTAAATTTATACATTTTTATTTTGATAATATGGTTCTAGTTTATGTTTGATTCTATGTTGTAATATTTAACTAGAATTGCAAATTTGGAATATCTTAAAGATTTGTATTATGTTTTTGTCTATCTTAGGTGTAGCCAACTTTGATTCAAACTTTGGTTTTGCTACATGATTTATTATACATTTATCCATTTTGACAATTTATGCAACATTAGAAACCAATGTCATTTTAATGTAAATGCATATTCAGCTTTATATTTTCTCTATGACCTTATCTTGGATCATATTTTAAGCTTTATGTTTTAATTTTGGTATCCGCTACTATAATTTCCATGATTATTTTTCACATTAATTTACATTAATTTTTTTCTTCAACTATACAATTCAACCTACTTTTTGATAGTGAATAGGTTAGGCTTGAAATTCATGAGGCAATTATAGCTTATTTTCATAATGTTTTATCTTTTGCTAAGTTTTTCTAGCCCCTATATGCTTGTAATTTTCTTGGATGCCTACTAATTTTCCTACTTAATTATTCTTACAATCCATTTGATTTTATTGAGTAGCATTTTATTTTTCCACAATTTAAGTTTTCATATATGTAATATATTCCTAGCCTAAGCTTGGTTAGTGGGGTATTAAAAAAGGAGTAAATGTCAATTATTAATTACAAAGGACTAATGAACATGTTTAAGTAATTGTAAATAGCACCTAATCATGGTTAAGGAACACATGAATCAAGGCAAGAATGCAAGAAAAAGTCAAGAACTAGATAAGGCTAGGAACAATAGAAGCAACAAGCATAATCTAGAATTGAAGCATAAGCACCAAAGAAATAAGAAGTTCAATTAATCTAGATGGTTTTATCTCAAGTAGTCACATCACAAGCTTCAATATGGGATTCTACATTGAATTACTTGGAGATCACTATCTTTTTCTTCTTACAAAACCTAAGGGAAAATACATAGTTAGAAATATCCATAGGAGATAAAGAACAAGCTAGAGTAATTGTCTGTGTGGTTGATTCTCACTAGTAATGAGAAGTGCTACATTGGTAAGATGTACCCCTTGTAGAAGAGCTAATAGAAGGACTTTACAATGAAGATAAGAGATGTCAAAGCCTCCAACTTAGTGAATACCATTATAGAAGTGTTGAGATTACCTAATGAAGGATCTAGACTAGCTAAATTATTAGCACAACTAGGAAGCACCAATAGGTAGAACTATGTAGGATGTGCTTATGGGAAAAGCACATAGGAATACAACACTTTAAAACCTACTAAGAAGGTTTTCTTCAAGATCACAAAACATCACTTATCTCTAACAACCAAATCCAACAAGGCCATATTTTTTTTTACATGTGAAATGGTGGTACTCCAAAGGAATATTATGACAAACATTCCCCATCTCATATTTTAATAGATTAAGCAATAGCTTTTGAGCATAGCATTGGAAGAGAAACCTTCTTATTTGTGTGCCTCATGAGGAAGTTATGTAAGAAAGGAGGCATTTCTAACAACACCAATTTTATTGTAAGGTAATTCACACAAGAATCATATGTTGAAATTATAATATTAGTATCCATGAAGAATTGTAACAGGGGACACCAAGGCAGCAACAAGAACATTCACCATAGTAGTAACTACTTCAATGTTGATAATGACCCTACCAACAACCATAGCTTCATCAACAACATTTTTGGTCATAACAAGATGTGTGGAGCCAAGTACAACTCCTACTAAGAAAACTACTAAAGTAGAAGCTAATACACAAGCATCTATAAAAACATCAAGTGTATACCATTTCACTTTACCAAGCCAAATTTGAGAAACCACATAAGAGAAGATCTAGAGGTTTTGAGACCTATCCAAGTTAATGTCCACTACATTTAGAGATAAAATTCAAGTGACAATAAATCTAATAACCAAAGAGATTTCAATCAAACTTTTTATAATGGGTGAAAAATTTGGTGCTAGGAAACCAAACAATTTCAACATGGAATAGTTTAACTATAAGATCCATGGGCCTCAAAAGGATTTGGAGTGCCTTAAATGATTTGGATGATCACTTAAGGACTTAGGGGGATCTATTGCTAAATAATAAAAATAAAAATGATCCCAACTAAATAAAAGTAAAAATCTAACACTAATACTAGAATAGAGAAAGAACAAAATAATATGACCCATAAAAGAAACTACAAACTTTATCTTAAATACTACAAATAACAGTTGTAAAAATAGGTTTTGAGTTGTACAAATAAAGGTTTTTACAACCTAAGAATACACAATATCTTTGAAGTCTAGTGTAGGATGCAAGATGTGTTCTACACTAGACTTGCAGTGATCTCCTGATTAATCTACACTAATCTCCTAACTAATCTGCACTATAGTAAATGCTACTATAGGAGTTACTGCTCTAGTGGACTACACTGAAAATAATATAAAAAGGCTACAAGAATTTCTAGTCTATTACTCAAAAAGACTCTATTGTTGTAAAGTGATCTCTTTGCAAAATGTGCTAGAAAAGTTTTCCAAAAGATCCAAAAAATGATACATGACCTAGTATAAATAGGCCTCAAATTTGTTGTGCTAGCATCCATTATAGTTCCATACACTCCTTGGAGTGTTACAACATATGGGTCAAAAATCCAAGTTCTAGATCGTACCCCACATGCTACCATAGCATGTGGGATTGGAATATGCAGCATGTGAGGCAAAAGAAGTTTTTTGTAGCTCATAGAGCATTTTGGCCTTAAAATTTTGCATAACTGGAATTCATAGCATGTGGGCTATAAATTTCATTTTTACACATTGAAAATGATCTAAAATTTTACCAAAACAAGGCCACAAGGTAGCATTTTTTATGGGAAAAAAAGGTAATTTTTTTTCCTTTAGATCTCCACAAAAATCACATTGTAGATTTGGCTATTAGGATTTTTATGTAAAACATGAATTTTCCTAAAGTGTTTCATTGATCCCTCTTTGTTGATGTTTAGATTATTGACCAAAGAGACATCAAAAAAGAATGTGGAACATCATTGTGAGTTCATCACCAATGCTCTATCTCCACACTTGATTCTATAGATGTCGAATCATGCTAAGGAGTGCTCACAATGATGAAATAGGATCACAATGGGATGTCAAGAATTTAGGATGAGATAATGGATATATTAACTATTTGAAAATGATCATGTAGGCTAACAAATAATTCTAAATGTATTAACATCATGTTTATTGCATAACTATCACATGTTTTCTAAACAAGAAGGCCTTCATGCTTTGTGCTAGAACTACTAGTTACTTGATAATGTTTTGGAGGAAACAGCACTTTGTTCTTGGACTTATTTAACCACTTGAGTCTATCTTTATTTTTTTCACGATCCATTTAATTTACTTATTTTTAGGTGACATGTGCCTCTTTAGTTTCTTAGCATTTTCCTCCCTTTTCCTTTATGAAAGTGAAACCTTCATTGGTCTTTGTTGCTAAGGTCCAACTTTTTTCTTCTCACTAAATGATATGTGTTACATTTAGTAGGTTTTCATTTTTAGCAAGGTAAGGAGGACTAAAGTTTAATTATGGGGTAATGGCTGAAGAGGGGTAAGCATTGTTGACAAGATTAAACAAGCTAACTAAATCTTATGTATCGAAATCACATGGTAACTCATCTTTACAATGAATCACACCCCTATGATGGCTCTAGCCTCATCCTACAAGTATAACTCAAAGAAGATAATTAAACAAGTCAAAGAATACATGTAATTACAAAACGTTGCATGAGTCAATAGGTAAATATAGGCTATCATAGATTACAATTGATAGAACGTGATAACTTTGTATCTTGTTTGATAGATTTATATAAAGTTTGTAGTCTTTTGAGATGCCAAAAAGAGATAAGATATCATGTAGGCTCACTTTTTGTAGGCTACTAGGATCATCAATGTTAATGATTTATCCAAACATGTAAATTAAGCTTTAAAAAAAGACTATAAGAAAACAAGTCAATGTTAGATATAATAATGTTTGATATAGGAATGGTTGGCTAGGTTGGTCAATTATTCCTATCCATGCCTACCAATCTGAATGCTCCATTATTATAATTTTATAGACTTGTTGTATTGTTATTTTCCTTAGAGGAATAGCTTCAACCCATTTCATGAAATACTCAGTTGCAATGATGATGAAGCTATGGCCTATGGATGAATTAGGCATTTTTGGTCTAATTATATCAAGTCCTTATCATTGGAATGGCCATGTGATCTAAGTAGTATGTAACTTACTCAGTGGCACATGTCTTAGATAGTTGTACTATTGATAGATGTCATAAATTTTCACCTTCTATAGTTAGTCAACTTTTCATATAGGGCCAATAATATTCCAAGCATCTAATCTTAGCTACCATGGCTTTAGGTCCTATATGCCCTTCACATATGCCCTCATATTCTAGGACATTATGGGCTTCTACTTTACCTAAGCATAGCAATAATACGTCATCATAGGTCCTTTGACATAGCATGTTATGGGCTACAATGATATATTATCTTGATCATTTATGTATAATGTCCTTTTGAGAGATAGTTAGGTTTTGTAGAGGTTCACCATGCATTAGGTAAAACTTGATGACATCATGTCATTCTTGTTGAGGAATATTATCAATGATGACTATGGAGGTGTCTTGAGTGTTCTATGTGATGAGAAGAGCATAATTTTTCATCATGGAAGGAAACTTACCAAACATATCAAGCATCACACTTAAGTCTAAGGTTGCAATGGCATCAGCTCAAGTGTTCTCAACTTGGGAAATGTGTCGGACACCAAAATCTATAAACTATAGTAAGAGTGTTTTGCCTAAATCACCATAAGGTTATAAATGTTTAGCTTTGGAAGCATTGGTTGCCCACTAGTTGTGAATCATCGTTTATCATTAAACATATAATTCCTTAGTTATGAGCTACCATAATTCCTTTAATTAATTCTTTGTGTTCTTCTACATTATTAATACATGGAAATTACAAATGAAAAGAAAAAGATTAGATCTCACTAGAGGGTAATGTTATGATGACAACAACACTTGCTTCATTTGCAGTTGAAGCTTCATCAAATTGCATGATGACCTCATATCCTGTAGCTACCTCGTTAATAATTTTGACATAGTCATCAAAGAATTTAGGGTCTATGGCTACATTTTCCTCAATCAAGAAAGTGGTGAGTTGCACAACTATAGCTTGACCCTTCATTAAAGCTTGTAAGATGTAATGTAGGTCGAACTCTATTGTTATGGCCTTCCACTAGGTTATTTGGCTACTCTCGTAAATATTGTTTATTATGGCTCTTAGTACATTACCCTTGCATATGAAATTAACTTGGCTCTTGAAAAGGTATTGCTCAAGAAGAATACTAAGGGTAGGTAGTGCTTTTTGAGCTTAGTGTATCAAGTCTCATAAGCTACCAATGCATGGCTCAAGTAGTAGATAGGCAAATCTGCTCCATCATCTTGTTTTTGACAAAGCAGAGAGGCTATGGATGTTTCAAAGATTATAAGGTAGATATAAAATGGTTTATCCTTTTTAGGAGAACACATGGTAGGTAGTTGGACCAACTCTTGCTTGATACTATCAAAGGATTCTTGGCATTGATCAATCCACTCATAATGACCTCCCTTTCTAAGCAAGTGTTACATGGATTGTAGCTTATCCATCAGCCTCAAGATGAATCTATGAATGAATTACAATCTATCTTATAAACCTTACAATTTTCTTAAGGTTACTAGGCACTAAGAGATTGGTTATGGTATTAACCTTATCAGGATCAACACGTATCCCTACCTTGGATACTATGAAACCAATCTTACTAGTTTTAAAGCCAAAGATACATTTCTTGGGGTCAAGTCTAAATTCATACTTAAGACAAAATTGAAGTACTAATTTTAGGTCATGACCATTTTGGACATTATGGCTATATCATCAACATAATCATTCAGTAATCCTAGCATGTAGTCACTAACTATGTATGTAATGGCTTACTGATAGGTCGTACCTGTGTTCTTTAGACTAAAAGGCATCATGGCATAATAAAAGGTTTTCCAAGGGGTTATGAAAGTCATATAGATTTGATACTCTAGGTTAATCCTCACTTTGTTATATCCCAAAAACCCATCCATAAAGGATAATATGACATGGCCAATCGTGGTATCAATAATTTGATCAATGCTAGATAAAGGAAATTCATCTTTACTGGTCATCTTATTATGGTCATAGAAATTGATACAAATATGAACATTTCCATTTTTCTTAGGAAATATCACTATGTTAGATACCTAATTTGTGTAACCAACTACTAATATGAAACCAACTTGGTAAAGGTTCTTGATCTCAACATGGACTCCCAAGGCTAAATCTAGTCTAATTTTACTTTTTTCTTAATAGGTTTTATACTAGGATCCAGTATGATGTTATTTTGGACTAAACATAGATCAAATCCTAGCATGTCTTTGTATGATCAAGGAAAGGATTCAATGTTATCATGAAGGACCTTGGTAATGTTTTGGACCAACTAGGGTTCTAGTGAGAAACTTAATTTGAATGTTTTCTACGCACCATTGTGGGTTGCAATGGTAATTTCAATTAGAGAATCCTCTATAATCTTTCTATCCTCTAAATCAAGAGTTTTGACTATGTACTCAAGCCACTCTAAGGACTTCTCTATTAAGGCTATATGATCAAATAGACTCCCAAACTCAAGATCTAAGCATTCTAAGTCAATTGATCATTCCACATAATCATCAAGTCCATTTAGGTTCAAGGATAGGTCAAACTATTCCAATGTATCCATGATTTGATCCTACAAATTATTAAAATCATATTAAATGTTGGACTAAACATGGATCAAATCCTAGCATGTCTTTGTATGATCAAGGAAAGGATTCAATGTTATCATGAAGGACCTTGGTAATGTTTTGGGCCAACCAGGGTTCTAGTGAGAAACTTAATTTGAATTTTTTCTACTCACCATTGTGGGTTGAAATGGTAATTTCAATTAGAAAATCCTCTATAATCTTTCTATCCTCTAAATCAAGAGTTTTGACTATGTACTCAAGCCACTCTAAGGACTTCTCTATTAAGTCTATATGATCAAATAGACTCCCAAACTCCAGATCTAAGCATTCTAAGTCAATTGATCATTCCACATAACCATAAGGTCCATTTAGGTTCAAGGATAGGTCAAACTATTCCAATGTATCCTGTTGGCGACCGTTTGGGACGCGACCGCCAACGAGTATCCTCGAACAGGATTTAGGTGCCTGCTGGTCTCTGGCAACACCAAGGCCCAAATACCTCCAAATAAACTTAGTAGTTAATGTGAGTATGTGTATGTGCTGTTGCGGCGTGTGGTTGTGAGAAATGTAACGATTGCGTTGCGTGTAAACTACAAATGACTTTCTTTAAAGAGATTCAGCCAACTTTGCCAAGTACTATGAGTTGTTGAAAATTTCCTATTTTGTTTAACTGCCTAGTCTACGCGGTCCTTATAATACCTACTTGTAACAAATAAAATTTTGCAAAAACATTTGAGCACAACTCCGCAATCTACTCCTAATTTTCCCCAGAGAAAGAGATAGTTCCACAAGAAAACTAGAAATAGAGCAAGATTCGATGGAAATAAGCAGAAAAGAAAAAAAAACAGATTTGTGTAGACCTCAAATATTTAAACAAGGTAAAATGACACGAGTAAACACTTCGCAATAAAGCTATCCCAAATTCAATATCTACGAATTGTTCAAACTTCCAAGGCTCAAACAAGCAATATCTTCAAGACAATCCTATTATGCTACCAAAAATTGCTGCGTAAACTACCACGTACGAGACTCCATTTTGACTAGATAATAGATGTCAACGATTGCATTCAAACAGAACCTTTAAAAGACTTGACAATTTCTGATTGAAATACCACGAGAATTCACTTTAAAGATAAAAAGAAGCTATTCTGGTCCCATCAAAATACCAAAGATTTTCTGAACCCTCTCGACTACTGAATTGTTCAACGGCGTGACTACAAACAGAGGCTCTCTTACAACAATCCCAATAGCAGTTCCCACACGTTGCACAATAATGAAATTTACTACTAAAATGCTCTTAAGGCTTTTAAACACAAGCGCTTCTATGGCAAAATTTTAATAGAAATTTCTATCGGGCAACAAGAACAGTAAGAGCAATCTAAAAATCCCAAAATTACTTGCCAAGGATGATACTATCTAAACCACTAGCTAAGCAATTTAAACAAAACAAAAAATGAAATGCATAACTCACAGGACCATGACAAAGAGGCTGAAATCTTTATTCTAGCAAGCCATCTTCCAGGAAATCTTCTTTACAAATCTTCCAAGACTCCAAGTGTGATGATGATCTTTTCAAGTGATTCCAATGTTCTTCCTTCCCTTTTTTTCCTTCCTTTACCCCTGAAGCCTTTTTATAGGGTTCCAAGGTAGGTAGGGAAGTTACATATTTAAAAATATCTCACCTAACTTCTCTCCCAAGTAACTTGGCCAACCAATCAAAAGATTACTTGTCCAACAAGCTAGGAGAAGGTTATGTGGTTAGGGAGTTAGGAAGTTATGCATAAAATGAGGAGCATTTTATGCTAACTTTAATGTAATGTGACATTGAATAGGATAACCAATATTGCAAATTTTTAATGGGCAGTAACTAATATATTTCATAACTTGGGGTAAATGATGGCAGGTCTCTAAGTCTTCAAACCAAAAAAAATGAAAATACAGCCTATTCAATAGAGGTTTCTGAAACCGATTTGAATGTGGAGATCATCAAGGTAGCGAACGTTCCTATTACCGCGGAATTTGAAAAATTTATAATTCATATGGCCCTAATCTTGGTTTAAACCCCTAAAATCTCCAATGGCTGTTATTGTTGCTACTTCATGGTGTTCGGATCCTCCATCGATGTGGCTTATTCAAGGGCATCATTGCCGATGATGAGCCTGACGGATATAATGACGTCCATGACATGGCTTGAAGGCGTTCTGTCTTGCCGCAGAGGCTCTCCTTACCGCGTTCACGTCTGCATCGGTGTTGTCGTCCTCCCTGCTGAATTCGTGGACTGTCCAAAATCTAAATGATGATGATCAATGATACTTGTAGAAGATGCAATAAGGCTGAGCTTGAATGCCGTGATGGCCGTGGTTGAAGGCGACTTGTTTGCGAACCAATCACCGCTGCGGTTCAATATTCTTTCCATATTTACTGATGGACGTATGTCTCTTAATTTTATTTTACTTTCTCCTATTTCTTCCTGGAACCTACAAGAACCAACACATGTTTGAAGCAAGATTCATATGCAGCATCATCCAAAGCCACTGATTCAAACTGCTTCCGCACAATAGGGCCCTGTAAAATTGTAACTGACGATCACCGCGAGGGAAGGCCCTGCAATTGCAATCTGACTCTACCGAATCGTGCTGGAGAAGAAAGGGGTTTTTTGAATAACTACGTGCCCAAACAGAGGGTTTCAATTCCTGTTTTGCCCCCAAAACTGACTTAGGGTTTCTTGCATTTTTCTGTTTGTCTTTCCTACGTTTTTTCTGTTTGTTTGCCTACGCCCGCTGCTGACCTTTCTACGCCCACTGCTGCGCACGCCGCTGACCCTTCTGCGCTACCGTTGTCCATCCGTTCTCTACCGAATCCACCTTGAGATCGCCTCCAATGTTTCGTTCTTGATTTTTTGAAAAAGGAAATCAGCAACGTCAACGGCTGCGGCGGTGCAGAGCGACAGCAGTAGAGACGTTTGATGGCTTGGCCGTGATTTTACGGTGGCCATGTATTTTCTAGTTACATCGCAGTCTTCTTTTCTCTCCACTGGTGCTGCATAATTTTCAAAACACTCGAGGCGTTGCCAATTTTTTTTGATTAATTCTTGTTTTACATGAAATTTCAAATGTTGTCTTTTTAAGGATACAACCGAATTTCACAACCGAGATCTGCAACTTTGTGCCTATTACATAAATAATATACTCCCTTCCTTACTGATTTTACTATCTTCTGATCTTTGACAAGGGAATAATCCAGCACTTTCATCTTGTACCCAAAAGGCTTCAACATAAAATTTTTACCAGTAAATCAATCTTCTAAACTAAAACACCCATCAACCTTCAACACTAAGGCTGTACTTAACTTACAACCATAGATTCTTACAATTTTGAATAAAATATTTTAACTATTCCATGGAAGGGCCAAATGTGCCAACATATCCATGATTTGATCCTACAAATTAATAAAATCATATTAAATAGCATCTGTATGGAATAATTATCTAACCTTATTAAAATAATGTAAAATGCTATAATAGTAAAGAACAATATAGAAAAACATGGTGAAAACCAAGTAAAACAAGGGGAAATGAGGATATTTAATGTCATAACAAGGTAAACTAAGGCCAAATAAGGTTGATTAATGTGAAACACCATAGAACAATATCTAAATGATGCCAAATGATGTAGAAAAAGGGCCAAATGAGGTCAAAATAATGCAAAATTGATGTTATACAAGGTTGAATAAAGTTTAAATAATGCCAAATCACATCAAATGATGTTAAATGATGGTAAAAGAAGGTCCAAAAATGTCAAATGATGTCAAAATGATGCAAACATATGTCAAATGATATCAAGTGTTGTCAAATTATATTGAATGATGTTGAAATGAGGTCAAAAGGTGTCGAATAACATCCAATGAGGTTAAAATATTATAAAATGATGTCAAATTAATGTAAAATGATATCAAATGATGTCAAAATGACACAAAGTGATGTCAAATGATGTTAAATTTATGCAAAATAATGTTGAATGTTGTTGAATGATACCAAATGATGTCAAATGACATCAAATGGTGTCAAATGACACCAAATAATGTTAAACTGATCAAAAAGATGTTGGATGATACCAAATGATATCAAATTATGTATAAGGAGGTAAAACAAGGTTGAACATGGTCAAAAATAATATTAAAGAGAATATTTATTTTTTAAGATGATCTTATGACCAAAGTAAGCAAAAATCTAGTAAAAACATGTCATAAATGGTCAAAATAAGTAAAATGGCCATAAATTATTAAAATAAGATAAAATTTAGAAAAAAACAAGCCATAAATGGCTAAAATTAAGAAAGATCATGTAAAAAGGAGCATGAATTACTACAATAAGGAGAAATTTAGTGAAAATAAAGAAATATCTTATGTAAACTACTACAATAATGGTGTTTTGTAGTCAAACTAGCTAACAAAGCTAGAAATTTATGTTCCTAACATGTGGGAGCTATTTCCATAGCATTTGAACACTGTGTGACATAACCTCAACATGTGGGACCTAAATCCTCAATGTGTGTACATCTTATATCACATTCATAGTGTGTAGAACCTATGTGGTAGCTTGTAGGCATCCTGGACTGCATCCATAGTGTCTAGAACCTAGATCTACAACTTGTGAAGAATTTCAACCAAGTTTATGACTTAATTATCCCATTGTGACTATGTCTAGCCTATGTAGGAGATGTTCAAGGCTTCTTTGATCATTTTGGATAATATATGAGCAAGTTTGATCAAGATTATGACTTACCATTATTCCACACACTACCCCACATGCTACTACAACATGTGGGATAGGTTTTCCTAACATATGATATCAAAGCCCAATTTTGATAGCATGCAAAGGTTAATTTCTTGGTTTATTTTCTACCTACGGTGTATGGGGTTCTTGGTGATATATTCTAGATTTTTTGGAACTCATGAAGTAGTGTATGAGAAATTATGGGCATGATGAATCTTAGTGTAGGTCTCACACATTGCCATAATATATGGAACTTGATTTCCAACATGTGGGATTAAACTTGGTAGCTTGTGTAGATTTTCAACTAGTTTTAAAGCTTCTCTAGGCTTCCAAGGTAGTGTCCAAGCTATGAGAAGAGATATGCAATTTGTTTTCCCACTCTAGAAAAAGTACAATCTATATTGATCCAGTTCAAAACTTGTTGAGGCCTCACATGCTTCCACCATGTGTGGGACTTGATCCCCTAGCATATGGACACTTCTACTTGAATTCCTAGTGTGTGGAATTTAAAATTTTAGTGTATGATTAGTTTTGGATAGGTTTTTGATATGTTGGAATTTTTTTGATTTCTTCTTGGGTTCATAGACTTAGTTGTAGTTAAGACTCCTTTGATGCTCATAGTGTCAATCTCTTTCTTCATGCCTAATTCAATTTCTTTGTTGTTCATAATCAACTTCCTCTTCATTATGATGCCTTCTTCAATATTCATATCTATCATGATTCCTACATCTTTCCCTATCATAGTCTCTGGGTCTTCATTATCTCTTGTTGAATTCCACTAATAATAGTCAGGAAGAAGAGGAAGCAATTGTAGAATGGTACCAACTAGTTTTTTTTCCATAACTCCATAATTCATTTTCTTTTGGTTTTATGAAAGTTCTAGGCCTTGAGCCCCACCTATGTTTGGAGTCTTCTGCATCTCTTCTAGGTGCTTCCATAAGGGTTGAATACAACTATTTTTTGATAGGCTTCTCTAGATGAATGATAGGTGTCTATGAATGGGATTCATGGATTTTATGGATTTTTTCCATTATGAATGTATCAGCATTTATTTCTTCAAAGATAATACTATGGATTACTCTCTTTCCTTTGTTTTTCTCATGTCTTGTCTCCATGGTAGCATTCATTCTTACTTGCACTTTTGTTGGTTGATATTGCCTGGTCATGTATTTAGTAACATGATATCCTTCCTATGCATGGCCAAGGTTCAACCTCATTAAGGTTTCCTACAACATTGATGGTGTTGAACGTTCAAGAGGAAAAACTATGTTGTCCTACAAATCTTTCCATCTCACCTATTCATTTTGATGGAAGATAAATGTGAAGTCAAGATAATATGGATTTGTATGAGCATATGAAATTTTGGTTTGCATGGGTGTACTCTAGTCTTCTTCTTCACCATCATGTCTTTTGTCATGACTCCTTTAAGTTTCTTTTTCAACTCGTGACTTTTCCTTAAGTGTTAAAGCCATGTTATATGTTTGATGTTCTTGTGTGTGTGTGTTTTTTTAAAAAATTAATTAAAGATGTGTAGGATAACTTTGTGATTTTTTTTATACAACAGACTTTGTAAGATCAACTACTAAGCAACATTTATACATCCTTGGCAACGATACCAATGATGAGCAGTAGGGTATCCAAACACTCCATCATACAAGTCATGAGTGCATGTGCATGACCAAATTGTAATCTGTGGATGAACAATGTAAGTATGCTAGAAGTTAATAATCAATTCATGATTTTTATCTTTCCACTTTGAGTTAGTGAATTACAACTGTATGGTTTAGCTCTCAATGAGGCATATTGATGTTGTTGAATCATGTTACTCCTATGTGAAAACATAATGGAAATGAGAATAAGGTCTAAGTCTAAGCGATAATAGGAATACAAATATACTCTATTCTATGGTGATGAGCAATGATTCCTAGCATTTCGTACACATCTTAAGCTAATGTAACTATCATTGGGTTACCAAGTATTATGCTATTGGATGAACTAAGAAATAACACTTCTGGGATTACCAAACAATTGCGCTTATACACTTGAAACCAATCATATTCATTATGACTTACTAGTAAACATGAAAAGTCAAGTATTTGATAAATGTAAAGAACTAACTAAAGTAAACATGAGAATTAACCTAAGTATATAAATTAGTTAAGTAAAATAGAGAAACTACATGGATGTTGCAATGATGATAAGAAATCTTGATCTTTATTACTGTTCATGAATTGTGCCCAAGTATAATGCCCTTGAATAAAGATTTCATTCAACTACTAAACATCACATTGTAAGCATTTACCCTATTACTAAGTGTAAACTATGAAAAAAAAAACTACAAGAGTTTTCCTAAGACTGTAATGAAAATTCATTCATTGATGTGACCAAGTGTCAGTATTTATAGGGCCACACAGCTCCCAATACATTCTAGAAACAATGACATAGGTAGGGCTACAATATTGTAGATATGATATCATAGATGCAATATTATAGATATGATATCATAGCTCATCAAAAAGGGTTTTTCCAAGGATCAAATTTGAAAACTCCATAATAACCTTGATTCTTTATAAAATGTGCATTTTACATTCTTTGTTGTCATCTCAGAAGGTTCATTGAGTTCTTAGTGATTAGAAGAGATGAAAAGTGAGTAGCATGTGATGCCTTCCAATGTTTCAAGCCTTTGGCTAAACACATCATTCAAGTGATGCGTACCCAAAATCCACCCATGGAGGATGTTGGAAAGTTGCTATCTCTTACCACTAAGAATGTTAGTGGTGTGCATGGTTGCTCCCACAACAACATAGGGATAATGCTACATGTGGTAATGTAAAAAGGACCAAAAGAGTATGAAAAAAAGTAGATGATACCCCTAGAGAGAAGATAAAAACATAAAAAGTTGAAGAAAATGTTCATGTTGTTAGCTAGCCAACACATAAGAAGTTGGCCATCATGTTTAACAAGGTCAATCTAGTTGTTGATGGTATGTATATTTTTTTATATTATTATTTTTTCAAGTTTTTTATTATTTTCTTTGGTTATAATTTTTTTGATAAAAATGTTTACTAACTTGTTCTTTCTCTTTTTTTTTTCCTTGATTGGTTGTAGGAAGGAGACAAGGGTTGGCTACCTAGGCTCCTATGGAGAAGGAACAATGACATAAGGAAGAAGAGGAAGGGGCATCTCAGGAAACACTAGAAGTCTTGGGTTCCATCTTAGGTGATTTCCCTTCAAAAATCAACCCTCTAATGGACTTGTCTCATGATATTGCTGATAAATTTTGATGTTTTATATACTTTTATTTTAAATTATATATGTTTTTTCTTGTAAGCTCTATTGATTGTTATAGTCATTGCAGTGCATGATCCTTGCCTAGAAGCATCCACATCTACATTCCATTATAGGTCTTAGGTGGAGGTCTCGAACAAGATGAAATTCATCAAGGGAATGGTAGATGATATAGTTGATAGGTTATAGAAAATAGCTTCTGATGTTGGTGAGACAAGTTAGAAAGTTTTTTTTTTGCATTTTTATTTTACATTTTTATGTGTTTTCATGTTTTATGGCTATATATCTTTATAGTTTCAGTGGTTTTCAAATGCTTTTTTGTTGCTTTTTTTTACTTGAAATTTGGCTACGGTAGTGTCCAAAGTTACATGTTATAACCATTTTTTGTCACATAGCCTTCACCCCATGAAGCCTAAGGCAAGACTTCATTGTATCCCCCAAGTGAAAAATGTCATTTAATGTTAATATTTGGTCTTGAGGGGGTCACAAATTCCTTTTGGAATGTCAAAATAGGTAATTTGGTGGGTTTTATGGGGGGGTATAGCATTTCTTATGCTAAAGATGCATTCATGAGGATATAACTCACCTACCAAGGATATAACTCACCTATTGGGGGTGTGACCCACCTACCCCTAGCATGCAGGAGTAGATCTCATCTACTCCTAGTGTGGAGGATGTAATAGTTATCATGAACAACATGGAGGATGGATCTCACCTAGACCCCTACCATGGAGGGGTATGGATCACCTACACCCAACGTGGAGGAGTAAATCTTAGCATGGATTTATGAGGAATGCATAATGCCTAGCATGGAGGAGTTTAATTTTCCCCTCCCAATGTTGATTCTTCATCCCCCTAGCATAGATCCAACATAGCCAAGATTTCTACACATTTCCTCCAACAAGGAATCTCTAGTGGGAAGAATCTAGATCTATTCCCAGCAAGGAAGATTTGCCTCTAGTGAGGAAGATCCACCTACCCAACTTAGACATGGTAGAAATTTGCAGCCAATCTATTAGCCATTTGTAGCTAATTTCTAGCAAAAATAAAGGCCAAAAACCCATAAAAAATAGCCCCAAACACCATTTTGAGGTTACACACTTTGAGCATTTTCATCTTAGCATATAAAAGCTCCTACACACTAGTAGAAATGCAACTTCTCATACCCCCTCGGTCTGGAACCACTGTAGCCTTGTGACCCCCTTTATCCCCTTGGGATTTATGAACTTTGGGCATCCACACTACACTCCTAGGATCCTTAACTCCTAGAGTAGAGCATTCAAGCAACCCATTCTACTCATACTTTCCAATCCCCCTACGCCCCCCACCTCCACCGCACCA
>MNCI01031946.1:1297354-1336472 GCA_015680685.1 Gnetum montanum | reverse complement strand
CCACACCAAACCACTAGTTAACATTGCAAATTTGGAGTAGTAGCAAAGCAAGTTCGATAACATTGGAAGTGGTAGAGCATCTAGATCATGGAGTGGACTACATCGACTTGAACAAACTCTAAACCCTCATCCAAGTGAACATCCACTTTTCTCTCCCACAAGCACCACACATCCCTCAAACTCAATTTTTAATTTTTTAATAAATTTTAAAGTTTCAACTTTGTGTGCAATTTTATATTTTTCTTTTAATTTTTCAAATCTGTAATTTTTCTTACATTTTATTTTTACAACCTTGTTTACCCTCCTTTAAGTCCATGGATGATCTACTAGACCATCCAAGACACCTTTAATCCCACTTTTTGAAGGCCTTGGGGATTCTAGGTTGAGGCTACTACACCAAGACTTTTGATTTTCTAGAGATCAAATTTTTCAATTGCAACAATGTTCTAACACTAGAAGGAGGGCCTCTACCAAATTTCTATGTCAAAATCTATTTTCCTCATAGCCAACATTGACCTAAAAGTTTTAATCTCTAGTTTATAGCCAAAACCATTGAATCTACACTATAATCAATGCTACAATCTATACCCCTCTACTCCCAAAACATAGCCTTGGAGTTGTAGGTGTTTGGATTTGGAGTTTTCACAATGGTTGCTGTGAAGTCCCAAAGACAACATTTTTCTCCAACATTATTCCCACATTTTTTCAAGGAGGCCAACATTGGTGGTTTCAACAACCAAACCTCCATCTNGCTTTCCTTGTTATGAAAATTAGCATCTTACTAAAACTATTTCTTGTGAAAATTTCCAAGTTTCCACTTTGGGTTTTCAAATCCCTTCTTCACCAAAATTGTCTAGGAAGGTGTGAGGTATCCCTATCTCACCCCCTCACTTCCTTTCCCCCTACTGCACCCAATGTAGGAGTACCAAGAAAGCCCAATGTAGATGAGGTTTGATACCACCTTTTTAGCTTATTATTTTTACCAAAGGGATGTATCCCCCTTGACCCCCACTTAATATTTATTTTAAGATGCCAATTTTCAAATATTTTTTCCTATTTTAGTTGTTTTTTAATTCCACTTGCTAGAAGTTACTTTTTTTCCCACCTTTTATAACATTTTCCAAGCCTTTTTCAACATGTCTTTCCAAGAGTTGACCAAATTGTCCTTTGATTTCACCAATAGTGGGTCCAACCAACAAGTAGTAAGGATATATGACCCCAAGGAGCCTATCATAGATAAATGTAGATAATCATTGAGACTTAGGGCTAGATTCCTAAGTTCTTAGTAATAAATGAAGAGCACTATAAGTTCATTTATGTTAAGATCCAAGCTAGCATGCTGATGCTAGGAACAGAAGCATAACCTAAGAGGGAGTCTTAGCTTATACATCACAATGGAAAGGAGTATATTCTCTTCCCATATAACCAAATATCCCTCATTTATGTTTATGCTAGCATCCTAGCTCACTTGATTGAGATGGATAAAGAAGATCAAAAGGCTACCTCGAATGGGCAACCAGAGGGGAAAGACAAATTCAAGGTGGAATCTGAGCCTGAAAATGTCTTGGGTGTGCTTTTCCAAGAAGCCACCCCTAAGACAATAGGGCCTACATCCATTCCTTTTTTCTCTTTCATAGAGCATGTCCCACCATCTTTGTCCCTGTCTTACCCAACCATGTTTTGTCCTACACTAGTCATTGTTGTGCATCAAACACAATCAGTGTCATAGTCAACCACACTTCATTTCTCCATGTCATTCACCACCCAACCATGATCTGTATGACCTTTAATAATGGTTATCATCACTTCCAACCCATTTACTAACCAAGTGGGGCTTACCATTGGACCCCAAGGAATCCAAGGGTTGCATACCCCCCTTTGCTCTATTCATGTCATAGATACCAGCACAAATGTCTTCTTATTTTTCCCAACAACCACAATAATAATGTAACCTTTTCCTTCCATTTTACAATCTATAGAGATGTCCTAGGCCTCTCAAAAAATACCACAACCATTTCTCAAAACTTCACAATCAACAAGGACACCTCAAGGACTAGATCAAGCCTTTTAGATGATCCAGGATTTAACCAAAAAGTTACGAAAACTTGAGGCCTCCTCTTCACAGGCCGTGAAGATAATCGAATTTTATTAAGATGATTCCATCAGTCCCATAGTCCCATCACTAACTCTTTCCCCTACTATCCTTGTATCCTAATTCACTAAGTACAATAGTGAAGGTGATCCAAATACCCATTTGATTATCTTCCACCCAAGTGCTTGCTTTTGCAACCATGGTCACACATCATACTGAGACCTTTTTCCATGTCCTTGACTAGGAAAGTGCTTAACAAGTACTATGCCCTACCTAGAGGATATATATCCTCTCTTGAGGACTTGATAGTCCAATTCGTTAACCACTTTAAGTATAACTTAAATCCCAACACTAGGCTTGACCAACTAATGAAGGTTAAGTAGGGACTCCTCAAACTAGTGCAAAAGTTCATCCAATGATGGAACAATTTGCTAAATGAGATAGTAAAACCTATAGTTGGAACTTACCTTTTGACTATATTCAAGGGGATGGTCAACAATTTTATTAAATCTAAGCTATACTACCTTGACACTCGGTCACTCAATCAAGCCTTCTCTCAAATGAAACACATAGAGGACACCACAAAGGCTAGTCATGACATTGCCTACATGGCATACAAAAATCAACATATGCAAAGGGATAAGAAGATGAGCAAGTTGAACAAAGTGGCAATAGAAACTATAACAAAAGAAGCCAAAACAACCAACTAGGGTCCAATGGCCAACCCATGCAAAGCCCCTACTAACAACTGAGATAACCAACCATTGATCTCTACGTTCACTGCATCGACAACAACTAAACCAATCTTTGAGTAGAAAGATAGGAGAAAATACACTACTTTTCCTCTTAAGCCATCTGAACTCTTAGATCAACTATTCAAGATTAAAAGGATCTAGTACAAGCAAATTTTTGAAGCTACTTGTAAAAAGCATGAAAGGCTATGTTAGATAGCCAAAGATCCCACTCGAGCAACCAAGGATAAATCCTAGTTATCCAAGTATTTCAAACTCAACCTCTTCTACCACTACCATCAATTGCTTGGTCATGACATTGACTTCTGCCTCACACTAAAGGATGACCTACAAAATATGATAGACATGGATGAGTTGGTCTTTGACATATCCAATCCTATTTGATTGCAAAATCAATTGATGCAAGTGTACAAGGACCAATTAAACACCAACAAAAATGCATACATCATATTGGTGTTTAAAACTGATAATAATTGGAGACCTACAAGGGAACCATTTGTGATTTGGGTACCCCCCCCCCCCCCCCCTTGACCCCCTTCATGATGATAAGGCCTCTTTAGCTTCCACCAGCTCAAGATCCCTTTATGTTGTAAGAGTACCATCGCGAATGCCTCCAAGAAAACCTTTTGTCATCAAGATACCCTAGCCCAACATAACCCAACTAGCCCATACAACCAAATAATGGCCTCTTGTGGTGGCCAATGCCATAGCTTCTTTCTCTAACATATTCCATAACAACCAAAAGGCATTAAATAAGCAAAGGAAGAAGCCTAAGAAGAAGCTCAATAACAAAGATGACAAGCAAGCTAAGTCAAATAAGGAAGTGGACCTGCCAAAGCCAACTCCCATATCCTCAATTCCCATGACTTCTACCACCTAAGCTACTTCCACAAGCAAACCATGGGAGGATCCTAAGAGTTAAAATAAAGACAAAGAGGAAAAGCCATAACAAACTAAGGCTGAAGTTTTTATTTTGGGGTGCATGAATGAAGTAAAGCACAACCAGGGTGACAAGCCCATGGCCAACGACAGCAACTTCCTCAATGCGATGGAATAGGTCAAGTGATCCCTCAAGCAAAAGAACACAACTTTGAGCCTATATGACCTAATCATGACTTCCACTACACATCATGAAGTGCTACTCAAGATGTTGACTTCCATCCTCATTAGTAAGGAAATCCTTATGAATGAGAAATCCATCCATGTAGTGATGGTTCCTTCTTCACTGAGGGAGAACAAGTCAACATCACTAGTGTTTCATGATAGCAAAATCAAGATTAGTCCCCAAAGTGGTAAGGTAACTAGGGCTCCTCTTTTCATCAAGATTTGGATAGGGCAATATAAGGTGCATCGAGTGTGTGTGGATGATGAGGCTACAACAAACATCATTCCATGCACCATAGTTAAACATTTAGGCTTGACTAAGAAAATGTAACATATGAAAATCATAGCTCTCAAGTCCTTTAATGAATCAAGGGTTACTATTAAGGGATTTATCTTCTTGGATTTTGTGGCAAGGGAGAAATTCCCCATAACCGCTAATTTCTTAGTGGTAGAGGAGACACTAGGGTTTAACCTTATCCTAGGAAGATCTTGGTTGGCTCAATTATGAGCCATGTCTTCGCCTATCTTTGAATAGATTCATCTTCCTTATAAGGGGGGTGAAATCACCATTCATGGTGATAATGTGGTTTCCCTAACTATTAACAACATGGACATAGAGTAGGGATATGAAGTGGAGATTCAAGAAGACACTCCTAGCCATGAGGTCTAGTAACCCAAGAGAGAGGAGAAAGCCAAGAACAACAACAATGGGCAAAGAGATGCACTATGGAATGAACTCCATTTCAACATCATCAGTGAAAGGGATGGAAAATTCAAACTTGTGTAGAATAGGCCTTGCAAATTTCCTAATATTTCAAAGATTAGGAAGAATATACACAAGTGATGTACACTTTGGCCCTTCAACTCATGTCCTTATGATAGTGTAACCATATGTACCAATAGCCATGTAGCATAAATTTCTTTTGTTGACTTGTTGTGCCTTTTTTTATAAGGTCTTACTTTCATTTGAATTTTTATTTAGTAAAGCCTATCTCTTTCTTTATCTTTCTTTTTAGCATGTTATAAACACCAAAAACCTTATAAAAATCATAAAACTAGAAAACCCATAAAAATTTTAAATTAGAAAAATTCCAAGAATAATAGTTTTCTTAAAATGAGCATCCACCATCACCTGAAACTAGCAAAACCCATGGCCTACTGAGGCCTTAAATTAGCACCATAGTATGCCAAAACTCTAAACTAGTACTGCAATCCACTAAGACTCTAAACTAGCATCATATTCTATTAAGACTCAAAACTAGCACCACAGCCCACCATGGCCTTAACTAGTGATAAACATATGGCCTGCCATGGCCTAAAATTGGCAAGCAACCCTTATCCTATAACCATTCATAATCTTATAGTTTAGCCATTTTCTACATAACCAATGTAGCCATTCTCAACATAGTTATTTACAACATTTATAGCCTTAAAACCTTAAAATAGTAAAGTCATCAACAACATATATATCCAAAAATAAAACTAAAACTCAATATTTAAAACATTTACAAATAAAAAAACTACATGGCCATGGCCACACTATGTGGTATAAATATTAACACAGTAAGCCATAAGTGTCAAACTGTCTACAACTTAAACATTGGCCAACATCATCCATATAACATGTAACATGAAAAACTAAAATAAAATCAACAACAAGTGCTATCACATCAAGCATCTGGTGGTGGAAATGACACATCTAGAGAAGGAGGTGGTTGATCATCATCATTGCCATCACAGCTAGGGCTATCGATGTTGCTTGATGCTTGTGACACAACAACATACAAGCAATTAGTAATCAATAACCAAAACTATAACTTAAACAAATCCAAAATTAAAATTTAAAACATAAAATTCATCAAACTTTTGGGGAATCCAACTACATAAACTTTGCAGAAAGATGTTGAAGGCCAATCTCCAAACAATGGAGAATCTAGTCTTCTATCATGTTGGCCTAGTCAACATCCCCAAAATTAATGCCAGTGAGGATGTTTATCCTATCTACACCCATTCATGTCGATGGCTCCCATGATACTATAGCCATAGAAATCTCACTTACAGCGATAGTGACCTAAGGAGAGGGGGATTTGACTAACATGAAAGTGCTTTCAAAGAGTTTGTAGGCACTCTCAACCTAAATGCCCTAAATGAACAAGTCCATCTTACGTCATTTAGTCATCTCCTTCTCTAAAAACTTCAAGTATTCCTCCTGATCAACCTTATATTGCCTCTTATGATCTTTTTGTGCCTATTCCTACTCTAGGACCTAAGCACTATAATCCTTCTAGTCTTAAGCCTTTCAGGAGATCTAATCCATCTACATCTACTACTCGACTAGCTCCCTAGCAAGGACCACCTTGTTATGAATGGTGCACTAGTAGTGGGCCCATGTGATCTCCTTGGTCTACAAGTTCTATAAGTTATACACTTGGGCTTCTAAAAAGGCCTTATGGTTCTTGACATCCCTAATCCTCATGGCTTTCCTTTTAGTTTCCTCCCTCAAGGCCATAACTTACTTCCATAGGGATTCATTGGACCTCTAAAGCTCCCATGAAGCTTTTGCACATGAAACTACAAGATAAATGATAATTTTGGGGTGTAAGAAGGAAGCTTAGGCAAGGGGTCAATCTCAATTTATTGGACCAAGTCTTATACAACTAATGGCACTAAAAATATCAAAAATATAATCATAAGCACAATATACAACCTAAGATAGTCATAACATGAAATATAACTTATAGAAAAATGACTAAGACATAGTGAAATATGGCTCTTAACAATCTCAAGTGCAACCTGTTGTAACCAATCGATGATGTCCTTTGCCACCTCATGCATGAATTTTATCTTATCTAGGACCTCTACCCATGGCTTCACACAAAACATGGATGTAGAGGCCTTCACTTATGGCTTAGGAACTACCATAAGCATAACAATCATCAATAGGTTAGAACAAAAACCAAACATAAAACCTTAGGCTATAATGACTGGAACTAAGGCATAAGCATACCTAGATCCTCATCCTCATCAGGGTTGCTAATTGGGGGCTTCCTAAGTAGTGGCTCACCAAACAAAATTTCTAAATCATCCATATAAATGTTGGTTAACCCTTTAGCCTCCTATTACTATAAGAGTTCCTCCTTTGCATAACTTTGTTCTTCCACTACTATAGTAGCCACACACCTTTGCTCCTCAACAACACATCTATGCTCCTCCTCCACATGCCTCTGCTCTTCTTCCACAATAATAGCTTGAGCTACCATCTCTTGTCATTGATCTACAACCATAACCCATTAGACAATTTAGCACATGTATCCATAAGATATAGAACATAACATATCCAAAATGTTAAAAATATAGCTAAACCTACCTAAAACTATCTAATGTGACTAGTTAAGCCTAAAGAGGATTTTCTACATAGTGGATAGCTATGATGCTAGCGGTGCTTCCTCTATAGGCCATTTCAACTTGATCCTAGCTGCCCCATCTACCTTAAAATGTAACCATCAAGCCCTCAATACATTCACTAGAATGGTTAGAGTCTCCTCTCCCATGCTATCAAGGAATTCACACCACTTACTACCAAATCCTTTGGCGGTAATAGACAACAAGTCACCCATGTCCTCTACTAGATTCTAGTCCTACATAGTTGGATAAAGATGCTTTATCTAAGGTCTAGAGATTTGATTTGGATCTTGGTTTACCCATCATCCATTCCTACTCACCACTAAGAACTCCATGAATCTATTTAGATAACCTACAAAAAAGGCATAATGCATGTGAATTTTCATAGAGGTGTCTTCATGAAGTTTGAGGATTTCCTCCTTGAACCAAGGAAGTAGCCTAGTTGAAATGAGTACCATCCATCAAGACCTTCTTGAAGATCCATCACTATGTGATACCGATTACCTTCTTCTATGATAACAATTTAGGAAAAGCACAAGATTGAAACAAAGGATAGGATTCCTTTTCTTCAGAATTCATGAGGCCATCCAAGGTAAGTCTAGAGTGGCCCTTACTAGCACCAAACTACTCCTCAACTTCCTCAAAATGACCAATCTCCTTCACTATTTTGGTGGCACCTACCATCCCATTAGAGAAAAGACCAAACAAGTCATGAAAGCTTTCCTCACTAATGGTAATAGCGATCAGTATTCCTTGTACTATGGTGTAGAATACATTGGCTCCTACATCAAATGAGTTGATGATGTTCAACATCTCTATAGAAGGAATGGAAGGACTAAGCAACATGAAAACATCAAGCAAACTAGTATGAGAAATTTTTTCTTAGATGTCATTAGATGGCTACTCCCTTAACCACTCCTATGCCAATGCCACATCATCAAACTTTAGGATGAGAGTATCCGTGGAGCATCCAGAAAGGGATACAGTAACTTCAGAATGAGTGAAGGCCTTGCAAGCCAATGATAATCACCTAGCATTAGTACAAGTATTTTTAGGCCATAGATTAAGACCATAGGATACTTAAGACCCAAATAGCTATAAAGCCTTATGTATAGCATAGAATACCATTTTTATTTTGACCTTTCTTCTTCTTGATCGGTGAAGCTTGTGTGGAGATCCCAATTGTACTACTTTTATCTCTAATGCCCTTAGGGGCCACCAACCAGTTGTATGCTATTTTGGCAACTACACACTTCTTTTAAATAGGGTTGAATGTATTGGTGCATTCATACAAGTCCCCTATTAATTGGTCATATACAACAATTTTGATCTTGGGACCTTTGGTAAACTCATTCAACATGGTTTTTGCCATCGCAAAGACTTGATCATTCTTGATCAAGCCTTAATCATTAATCCTATACCTGTAAGATGTGTGTAAGACTAACAAGTTAGGAGGAGTGACCAAACTAATAAAGCCAAAACATTAAAAACCTATAATAACTATGCTTACCCTTGTAGGAAATACATATTGCTCAAAGGATTCTGCAACAAGGTGTGGACTCTATGTACCATCATAATAGTAGTATCAATATATTGTACTAAGAATACTCTAGCATCCACCAGATGTGTAAAAGGTAACATGTACCAATTGTGTTCTTAGTCTCCATTGGCTCTCCTATTATAATGGCTTCTGGATCATCAGTTATGAACCTAGTGATAAACCTCTCAAACCCAAGCAATAATGTCTCCACTATAACTCTAACCACATCTGGAGACAAGTGTGACCACAATATCACACTAAAGTTCTACAAGATGTATGCAAGGAATTTCCTTACCCCTAGTTGGAACCACAATGAGCCCCCTTCCAAGACCACATCAAGCAAAGGGGTGTTTGCCTTGGGTTGGCCAACGTAACATAAGATGCCAACCAACTCAACCACGATGAGTATGGTTTCAGCAAGGCCTTGCAAGGGGAAACAAAAACACCATTAGAACCACATTTTAGCACTTAGAACTTCTTAACAACTTTTAAAAAAATCCTAGTTTGGGATTAATGAGTGGCGAGGTACCCCTACACTCAACCATACGAAACGAACGTCGCACGCGTGATCTGATCGAACTCCGCAGATGGACTAGTTCTAGCACCTAGATAGTTATCCTTAGGTCGCAGTTCGTTGTCTTCCCACCTAGACTAGTATTGCATTTGTCACATATGGTTTAGTCTAGATGAGGTGTATAATGTCTTTCCTAATCTATGCTACTCCTAAAGGCAGTGGAAAATAAGATTAACTAAACTAAGCTAGGAGGAAAAAGGTAAGAAAATCTAATCTACCCTAACTGCAACGAGCAACCAATTCCTTGGTCAACCATACACATCTTGGACCTCGTTCACAACTACCAAGCATAGATCCTAGGTACGCCACTAGGATTACCAAGCATAGATCCTAGATATGCCACTGGGTTACCAAGCGTAGATCCTAACTACACCACTAGGCTACCAAGCAGTCACACTTAACTGCTTGTAATCAAGTTGTACTCGTTCCGTGTTCTAGGAGTTTAAGGGTGAGAGAGAAAATAGTAAATAACATCAAATAAATAACAGATAAATAAATAACAAAGTGAATGCTGCAATGATGAAGTAATCTCGATCTTTATTGTCGGTCATGTGCGTGTCCAAGTACGGCACACTCGAATAAAGACACTGTACAATTACATTCACCACACTGCGGGCAGACATGGGAAAAAATCTAACTCTAGAGGGATCAAACTGCCAAAGCTTCGCTACTCTAAAACTAGGATTCAAAACAAGGGATAGCTGCCTCTTATTTATAGATATGGCAGTGCACTACGATATCGTGTACGCGATATCGCAGGGGATGCGATATCGCGTCGGCTGTAATATCACGTACGCAATATCACGTCCTACGCGAATCGTGTCTCACCATACCCCCACGACTAAATAAAAACTCATCCTTGAGTTACAAGGAGAACAAGCTTCATTGATTTACACAATGGATAGGTATGGGATTATTAACTAGAAAGAACAAAAAATGAAAAGATTCTGCAGTGTGGGGAGATACAACATAGAGAAAAAATGCTACAACTACAAAAATGTGGAACTCATGTAGTTCCTGGTGGCAGTGGCTCCTCCATGGGTGCTTTCCCTTTGTCATGTGCTCCAAGATTTGAAGGTTGATGTCACTGAAGAATGGCCTAGAGCTTCTCCTCTTTAGTCTAAGGATCTTGTGTCGTCCATGCTAATGTTCTGATGTTTGACGGAGTCAGCACCTCCCACAGATAGGGTAGTTGCAGAAACATCTGATTAGCTTTGACATACCATGCCACGAACACCCGTCATTCCTCTTCATAAGCTCTGGCTTTTTCTTTGTATTCGTGAAGCTCTGTTAGCCGTTGAGCCAAGTCGGTTGCAACATCTTTTTGTCCTTGGTAGATTTCTTTTACCACCACAAGTTCAAATTTTGCGACATCTAGTTTTTCAACCAGCTTCTTGCGCTCTGCAAATTCTACTTCATATTTGATGTGGGTGGAAGCTACCTGCTACTCGAGCTCTAACTTTAGGCACCTTGCTATTAACATGGCCAAGTTGGCATATCGAAGGTTTGTCAACTCCATGTATTTGGTTAAGTCTTGGATCTGCAGGTCCCGATTCTTAATTTCCACTTGGTGGGTGAAGGCGTAAGTGTCCAATATGCCCCTCCAATCAGTGTGCTAAGCACTGATGTTGTTGATTTGAGCCTTGGCCATATGGATCTCCTTCTCCAGGATTTGTTTGTACATCCCCACCTAATCACGGAAATGCTCCTTTAGCTTCTCATGTCGTTTAGCCTTATTCTGCCACGTGCTTATCTCAATTGCTGATTTTTGGCAAATAGCACATACCTCCTCCATTGAGCGGTTCAGTTCTCTCTAGCTAAACAGCTTACATCTCGGTTAACTTGAATGAACTGTTCTCGTAATTGATGAAAGTGTTCATCGAGAACATTCTTTTGTTTCTCTATAGAAGTCAACCGAAGGTTATCTGCAACCAACTACTTATTCTCTTCTTCTAAGGCCTTGAGTGCCTTAAGATATGCATGAGTTTGCACTTGAGCTACGAAAGCATCCCAAGTGTTCATCTTCTTTTCTCCTACCACCTTCTTATTTTCTGCAATTAGCTTTGTTAATTGCTCAATTCTAAAATTTTCCAGTTGGTCTATAGGAACAAATTGCAAAGGATCCCACTGTGCTACTTGTAAGGCTACGAGCTGCTCTTGTAGTTTCTGCACTTCAACTTCAGCATGCTCAACCCTTATTTCGAATATGACCAGCTTCCCCTTTGTGAAAATGAGGTCTGATTGAATTTTTGTTACATCCTGGGGGATGTCAAATAGAGACGTCAAAACTTTTCTTGTTTGAAGCAATCTGTCCAGTGCATCCTCATGTTCCGTAGGAGTCATTGAGGTTCTGGCAAGAGTTTGAGCATCTTGTGCTCCTGAAAGATCTACTAGTGGCACAATAGGCATGTTAAAGGATTCTTTGATATGATCAATGACCACTTCAGCAGCTTCCGCGGCATCCTGGTGTTGCATGACCACTACAGTGGTCCCTTCACCAATCTCTAACTTCACTTGAAAAGATGTCGTGTTTCCAGAGATCTGTTGTGACCATCTGCTTTCCCCTCCTCCTGTTTGGATGGATAATTCACTCCTCATGTGATCTAATGAAATAGTAGGCTACTCGGCATCATCGATGATGTGGAAGAGGTTTGTGTCATCACGACTCCCCAAACTAACCATCTCAGTGATGGTCCTAAGATGGCTCGTCGATGGTCTATAGTCTTGCGGCTGCAGTGGCTGATCCTGGCCTGTGCTAGGTCCTGCTTCTTGTTGTTGGTTGGGACCTGTGGCTGGAGGTTGACTAGGTCCTGCAAGTTGAGTTGCAAGTGATCCAGTCATCTGTTCTTCTTCTTCATCTAGTCTTAGCTCTTCGCCAATGCTCTTTCTTGGAGCTGGAACCTTTAACAATTCAGCATAAGAAGCATTCTGGGCTTTTCGGAGGATGTCATTTGTGTATCCCCGAATACCAGCCCGTTAGCACAGTTTTCTGATAAGGCAGGGAAAATCCAGCACCATCTTCCCTGACTTCCATTCTTCGAATCACCTTAGGATCTCCATCAAATATAGATGGGGAAGGTTAGCATTAACCTTTCCCATCAACACTGCACATCCCCTCGCCACATACATCGATATTCGTTTCAAACCTTTTGTGGGGAAGAGGTGATAGGTTCCAATTTTGAAATAAACCCGCTCTTCTGTTGTCAGCTCACCAAAAGCTTTATCTCTACCATAAGCCTTCTCTAACCAATCCTTTTGCACATCAAGGTCTGATCGGGTAAATAACCGAGCAACATGGGGGCTTGAATTCGAAAGGTTTAACACTTTCGAAATCACCTGTGTAGAAAAGTCTACTATCACACCAAAAATGTTAATCATGGTGCCTTGCTCCTTATTGTGCCAGAATAGGTACATTTCACCTAAGTACCAGGCATCACACTCAGAGAGGACAGGCCATAAGGGAGACCCTTTAAGGTGATCCCTAACAGCTTCAGGAGAAAACTCTGCAAAAGGTTCAAAGTTAAGCTCCAAGATCACCGCAGCAACTGTGGACTTCGTATGGATAGCCTAAACACATTTCAGGGGCAACGTGAGTTGTTGTCTCAGTTTAGGCATAGCAGCAACTCCTCTTTCTGCCTACCCAAACTATCTTGTAGGAGGTTCTTCTTATTGGATGCTAAATGATTATACCTCCTGTTCTATATGTTGTCTTGCAGGGACTCATCTTCCACCTCTCCAAGGTTGTTTTGCTTCACCTTGAGCAGGACCCTCTCACTGAGTACGTTTCAGGGCCATCTGCAATCACATGGGCCAAACATTAGTAAGGTTGTTTTCAAAATCAAGTTATACCTTACTACATTTCTTTAATTAAAGATCTTATGTTATCGTGTGATTGTGCCAAAAATTATAATAATGGGTCCTATGACTTAGGTGGATTTCATTTTATTCTCCTGGTGTACCTAAGGTCATATGATTTTTTGGCACAATTTTTCTAAGTGTTAGTATTAATTACCCTGATTGATGTCCTTTGGGCGATGACAAATTTCAAAAAAAGTTAGGCACTTTTCGGCAAGTGTCCCTTCCCCACGACTAAACTAAACACTCCAAGTTCAAGCAAGTTCAAACGGAATTAAAATCGGAGCACCAGCACGCGAGATATGAGTGAAAAAGCAATGGTCATGTAATCACAAGTCATAAAGAAAAATTTCAAAAATTTCCCCCGTGTAAATGGCAAAATGATAGTAAGTGTTGTGGTGGGGGTTCCTATTTATAAGCAAATAGGACGCGATATCACGTACACAATATCTCATCCCAACTTATGTGAGACAATGAAAATACCGAATTTTTGTAATTTTTCTTGAAATTAATGTTAACTATTGAGGACATTAGTAAGTATTAAGATATTCAAGGGTAATTTCATGGATTTGAGAGGCACTCGTAGTGATAAAGATGTGAATTTAGCAATTAAAAATTTGGTGGTTATGAAGAAAAGGGAATGTAAGTGTACATTGGAACATTAAAATTTGGAGGGATAAGAATAGGGAAAGAAAATTATGAAAAATTAAGCTAAGGGTAAGAAATTGTGTGTTTAAGCTAGAGAATTGGTGAAGATTACAACAAAATTACACAAGTGGGTCCTCCCCAAAGTAGGTTTCAACCTATTATGCCCTTGTGTAATCACACCTAAAGTGTCCATGGGCACTAGAAGGGTTAATTGTAATCTACACTAACTCCACAAAACACACACATGTAAATATCACTGGAACGAGATGAAAAATTTTTATGTTACATGGGTCACAAGCTACAATTACACTAACAGTGATATGAGACGAAGTATAGAAAGGGATCGTAGAGATTGGGACATGAGGTATCCGACCCATGGCACAATGAATCCTACGTGTAAAGAATGATTAATGTGTTATTAACCCATTGTTCCAAGATCAGGACCAAGTCCTTCCTTCTAAATAGTGACATCGCATTATTTCATCCCATGATGAGTAACTACAAGAGTACCATAACAACAAGGCATACGATCACTTGGTGTTTAGTACAAGGAAGGAGTGATTTTTGTTTTATGGCACTTCTTTTTCTTTTCTTTTTTTCTTCTTTTCTTTTTTTTTTCACTTTACTGAATCCAGAGAAGCCACCAACCTTTAGGCATGGGTGCATGTCCTTCCAGTGGGACCCCCTAGAACAGCTTTTGAATTTTGAGTGCCCTTTTGATTACTCTTACTCCCATTTTTCATTAAATCTACAAGGATCTTAGTACAACCATATTGCATGATAACACCCACAGATGTCACCAAAGAGAATCCACAAGTCCCCTTGATGTCACACCCTAATCATTCCCTCTTGGTCCATCCTTCTTCATTCTGGGTACAATGAACACAAAATTAATTTTAAGTTTTAGAAATTTCAAGNGATAAAACAAAAAGTTGAAAAATGAAAAACTGAAAAACAAAAAAGTTGTAAAATTAAAGAAATTGAAAAATATTTATTAATCCTACTTATTATTGAAATGGGGGATATCCCCCATAACTAAATGGTTGAGTATGGCAAGGATTAATAAATGGGAAATGAGGATCCTTGCATATTGGAAATATTGAAATCAATCCATACTTATCCCCTTGGATTTCACACACTTCATAATAAGCATAGTGGGGCACTTCATACGATGTAGTTCCCGGATAACAAGTTGACCCACTATCATGTTTGTGACCGTTAGATGGTATGAAAGGATTAGGATTATGCCTCCCATGGTTGTGTTCATTGGGTTGTATGGTTGTTGGAGTGTTAGTTGGTGGCCCTGATGAAGTTACATGAGGTGTTGGGTTCAAAGATAAGGGTGCACCACAAGGTTGGACTTGTGCTGGGTTGGAAGGTGTAGTGGCCTCAGAATTATTTTGTCCCTTCGTATGGCTATGTTTAAAGAAAGGATGCTTTTGATGTTGAGGAGGCTCTTCACTACTGTTAGTAGCAACAGCACAAGTGTTGTTCGTGGGTTGCAATGGTACAAACACCTTAGGAACAGTTGGTGGCATTATGGAAGCAGGGAAAGGATGAGAATGTGGAAAGTTATGAGGAATATAAGGTGCACAAGGTGGTGGTTGTGTTGGAGGTATGGGTTGATAGTATTGTGGGGAATGGTATTGTGGTGAGATAGAGTATGGTGGCCCAAATGGAGAAACAGGATGTTGAACGTGATAAGCGTTTGGATTCAGAAAATGTGAAGGGTGCCTCCAATCTAAGGGTGGATTCCCCGACGACTGGGATTTTTGCCACTATGGTCGAACACAGTATCTCTGTATGAACTCTAGATGTAATGTGTTTCCCCAATGCTCATGTAGATGTGAAAATATTGGGCATTGGCCCTTGGGATGATCATACAGGCATATGTTGCATTCGTATGTATGATTGGCAGTTGCGCACTTATTCCCTTCATTCTTTTTCTCCGAATGTCTACTATTTCGTCATGTTTCTTGGGTGGTCAAAACTCTATCTCCAATGTTGTTGATATATTCTTCACACCTTTGATTCATCCATTCCAACATCTTATTGATCTTTGCCTTGGCTTCTTCTAATGATTGTTGTATTGGCAAAGATGATGTTTCCACCTTGAGATTTTTTGATCTCTCCTTGTTATGATCAGGGACCTTTGTTAAGTTAATATGTGGGTCTCGTTGATGTTTTTCAACACTCTCCCATCTAGCTAATTCTCCTTCTTCTTTTGCTACCCTCTTAATAATCTCTTGAATTTGATGGGTTCGTAGGTTGTATAGTTAACCTTGGGCATATGTTCCTAAGGTCTCTCTTATTTCATTACGTAGCCCATCGATAATATGGTACATTATCCTTTCCTTGAAAAACCCATGGCCTAGACAATTGTTTAACAATGCATAATATCTTTCTAAGGCCATGTCCAAGGGTTCATGTTGTGCTTGTTTCCATCCTTGGATTTTTTTCCTCAAGGTTGACACTCTTGCGTAGGTTTGATATTTTTCATTAAAGACTTCTACCATTGTTGACCAATGTCGTATTGAATTTGGTTTTAACGATCTATACCATACTTTAGCTTGGTCAACGAGTGTCATAGGAAAGAGCTTAAGTTTTTGCCAACTGTTATCAATGTTATTCCATGTGCAGGCATCATAGAAGGCTTGTAAATGTTAATGCTGATCTAAGTCATAGCATCCTGAAAATTTTGGAAAGTTGTTTAAATCGAGCTTGGGTAGACAGCTCTCTTTATGATGCCTACGTGAGATTTGAACAACCTCTTGTATTTGTGTTAAGCTTGTAGTGGCCAATGGGGGTTCATCATCATCGGGTAAGTTATGTCTTTGTGTGTTGGGATGACATTTTTTTTGTTCATGTTTATAAGAAACTCCCACTTTAGCTTGTATACTCCAATCTTCATCGTCATATAGCTCATTGGTTATCCAATGAACTTCCTCACTAAGTGTGGCGTTATTATCATCTTGTAGGAGAGGCATTGTTGTGTGTGAATTTATGTGACTTTTTATAATTGCTTCTTTTTTAAGAGATATATCATTAAGTTCTTTATAGTGACCTTGTATGATATAACTAATCTAGATAACTAGTACCATCCTTGGCAACGGTGCTAATGACAAGTGGCGAGGTACCCCTACACTCAACCATACAAAACGAGCATCGCACGCACGATCCGGTCAAACTCCGCAGATGGACTAGTTGTGGCACCTAGACAGTTATCCTTAGGTCGTAGTTCATTGTCTTTCCACCTAGACTAGTATTGCATTTGTCACATATGGTTTAGTCCAAATGAGGTGTATGATGTGTTTTCTAATCTATGCTACTCCTGAAGGTAGTGGAAAATAAGATTAACTAAACTAAGCTAGGAGGAAAAAGGTAAGAAAATCTAATCTAGCCTAAGTGCAACGAGCAACTGATTCCTTGATCAACCGTACACATCTTGGACCTCGTGCACGACTACCACTGGGACTACCAAGTGTAGATCCTAGGTACACCACTGGGATTACCAAGCGCAGATCCCAGATACACCACTGGGTTACCAAGCGTAGATCCTAGCTACACCACTGGGCTACCAAGCAGTCACACTTAAATGCTCATAATCAAGTCGTACTCGTTCCACGTTCTAGGAGTTTAAGAGTGATAGAGAAAATAGTAAATAACATTAAATAAATAATAGATAAATAAATAACAAAGTGAATGTTGTAATGATGAAGTAATCTCGATCTTTATTGCTAGTCATGTGCGTGTCCAATTATGGCACACTCGAATAAAGGCATCATACAATTACATTTACCACACTACGGGCAGACACGAGAAAAAATCTAACTCTGGAGGGATCAAACTACTAGAGCTTCACTACTCTAAAACTGGGATTCGAAACAAGGGAGAGCCACCTCTTATTTATAGATATGGTGGCTCACTGTGATATCGCGTATGCGATATCGCAAGGGAAGACGCAATATCGCGTCAACTGCGATATCGCATACGCGATATTGCGGCCTAGGCGAATCGCGTCTCATCAGGCATGAAATTAGCCCTTGTAAAAACTAAGGTGTCTATTCAAATTTTTCCAAGAAATTCTATGACAACTCTATTACAACCTCCATAGACATTAAACTCTATAGCCAAAACAACATAGCCAAAATATCACAATTGAATTATCCCCTAGTTCAAACAGTGCATTAACATAGAAGACCTAAAAAATCTAGAAAATGGCCACAGCAAAAAGCCTACTAAAAATAGTAAAAAAACGTTTTCTCATGGAACTAACTTTAGAGTATAGTTAACATCTTTAGACATCCCTAATAGCATGGGACATCGACAAGAAAAATTCTTAAACATGTCAACACTGCCCATCTACAAGAGGTAAAGTGTTACAATCATAAATTAATCCTAATTTACACAACCGTAATTAAAAATTCATTCTAGCTTTGATTTTAGTCCACTACTAAAAGAATCTTGAAATCACAAGCTTTATAGCCATAGCTAACACAACTAAAATTTTACAACCATTATTACACAAAACATAACCAACGTTACACAAATGTAGTTGTCACCATAAACCCCCTTTCACATAGAGTTGGCAAAAAAATTGTCAAAAATTTGTTTGGGCTCCAAACAGAGTGATTCCACCATTATTTGAAAGCTTAAATTAGTCCCTACACATCCATTTCCATAGAAGATTCAAAAAAAATTTTATGTTTTAAGAAAATATTCATGAAAATCTAAAAAACAACACAAGCCCTAACTACACAATCTAACTAAAATAGCCATAGTTTCATCATTACAACTCTAAATTGAATGAAACGATAGCCATTAAAAACCTTTAAAATAACACTAAGATCCCATGACCTTAGATTTTAGCAATCCCTAGCCATTTTTATAACAAAAATTTATACCAAAAAAAGCATTAAAAGCACAAAATTTGCAAAATCTTATTTAATTTAGCCATGAATTAAAGCCAAAATAGCCAAACAAACTTAAACCCACATGAAAAATTATCAAAAAGGTGATGGAATTTTTTCAAAATTTAATTTTGACAAATACTACAACCTAGATCTAACAAAAATTTCTCCACCCTCCTCCAACACCCACACCCCCCACCCTGGCCCCCAAAAAAAACTAGTGTAAAAATCACATCAAAACAATAAAACTAATTTTAAAATTGGATCAATTAAAGCCTAAATAAAAAATGATCTTTGATCTACATATAAACAACCAAAATATGAGGTAGGATTTCATTAGAATTTTTTTTACTTACTTTCTTAGCCTAGATCTAATAAAAAAGGTCCCATTGTAGCTAGGAAAACTATGCAAAATGGCTATATAAACAAGAAAAATGGGTAAGGAATATCCTTCCTTGGGGTGGAAATAGATGAAGCTTGAATAGAAATAGGTTTGGGTAGTTTGGAGATGCCCTATGTAGCCTCATCTACCTCTTTAATCCTTAGATTTCTACTACTACCTCCACATTTCTTCATCTTCCTACCACCAACTCTAAGAAATCTAAAGGGTTGAAGCCTCTACGCTACCTAGGAGAAGGATTAGGTGCTTTCACACTAGGGATGGATGATGTTTGATAGCAAGAGATCTCTGCCAAAGCTCTAGGAAGTGCACTGTGATAGATAAATGATAGTTTGTGCTCAATACTTAGCATATTTGACCATAAAAAAGAAGATTAAAACCTAAATGCCTATTCCTTTACCCTTGTTGCCAATTTTATGCATTGGAACTCAAAGTGCACTAAAGTGCAAGGGGGGGGGGAATTATTCTCTATGTTGGAAATGGTGGGAGAAAAAACTAAGTTCAAATTTTTTTGAATTTCTGGTGGTGGGCCCCATCATATGCCTTCCATGTAAAGTGTGTTTAAGCCTAGAAACCCCCTCAAAGTTGAGTTTTCCATCCCTTAAAAGCCATATAACCATATCACAACCTTATACCCCTTGTATCTATGATGGGAAGCATGCATACCAACCTCCCTCACCTCATAACATTCTCATACTAACCTTCCTTGCCATTTTTGGCAAATGTAACCTACCTCATCTAACCATGGACTCCAAAAGGGGGTTAGGTCTTGACAAACCTTGTCATTTTAGGATTTAATGCTAGGGAAATACTACCCACTATGGAGCTAGGGGGTACAATCCATACTTACCCCACAGTATCCATCAAGCTCAGATCTAATCCTCGAAGTGGGCCAAAATGGCCTAGAATCCTTCCAATCCCCTGGTAGCCCTAAAATCCCATCAAACCTAGTTGAAAGTGCACAAAACTTTTGGATTTGGTGAATCCACACTAAATAGCACTCCCCCTATGCTACCTTGCATGAAGCCAATGTGGATGGATGGGGATGACCTAAAATAACCAAAATTGACCACCTAGTTACCATTTTTTGACTCTAACACTCCTTGACAACCTTCAGTAGCCTAATTTTACCTTTAAAAAGTGATTTTACATACATACCCGTTCTCCACGCTGGTGCACACCCCCCACCCCCACACTGGCTCACATGGAGCTAGTGTGAAGGCTCAAGGAATATGACATAAAACCCTTTTCCAAGCCCTAAATAATCATACATTTCACCATGACAATCCTGGTGCTCCTCCATGATCTCTAATAGTTGAAATTTGTTGAAGCTTGAGTTGACTTCCATCCTTAAAGCCTTCTCCATGGTGGTGAACCCCCCATCTATGATGCCTAGGATGGACCTAGTGTGGATGCCCTTAGGATATGCAATAAAACCTACTTTATAGTTAAAATAGCCTAATAACCTACCCTAGTGATCTCTAGACCCTACCAAAACCTACCATAGCCTTCAAACACTAAAAAACTAATCAAAATTGACAACAAGCCATCACCCACCTCTTATTCATGCTAGGTCCACCTATCCCATGTGGATGAAAATGGGGATGACTACATGAGAATCTAGAAGCCCTCAAACTAATGAATTTCAATGCCAAATCTTGACCCTCGACTCCCTACAACCTTGGCAACTTTGAAACCCTATCAAATCTTGTCGAAAGTAGCCCAAAACTTGAACCCAAGTTAATCCATACTAGGTGTAATGATGGAAAATGTCAGTAGCTAGAATACCAAAAAAAATCCATGTACACAGTTTTAACCATGGATCCGTGCGAGGGCTGTGCTGGAGAAAACGAATCCGCAGTGCCCTGAATGGTCTTGTCGATCAGATAGGGACTTACTAAATTAGTAAATCGACGAAGATTATAGGTGTTTCGTGGAACGATTTGATTTGATAAATCGTGAAAGGAGAGGAAAATGATGTAGATAAATTGCAATAATGACAACGTTAACACGACAAAGGGAATCAGATTTAAGAGAAATGCATGATTTCAAGATCTGTACTTTGACCCGAAAAAATGAGTATTTTGTATACAAAGTTACAATAGGAAGACTCTAATTATCTTGTGCAAAACATACACAAAATAATAAGAAAACTGTTTAACAAGGAGTGCAGAATGGAGTTCAGTCTACCTTGTAAGCCAAAGACGGAGTGCAAGGAAGGTCAAGCTCAGATGTCTATCAATTAACTATGTCTGATCAATAGATTTTGCCAACTGCACCAGATAATCTCTTGATCTCTGATCTATCTTCTTCTCTTTGGGTAGTCTCTGTTCAAAGCTGCCAAGGATCACCAATGGGAGAACTGTATCTTCGCTAACAGGTATGATCACTCCTACTGCCAATGCTCAAAAAATGTCTCTTGTTTCTGCTCAAGGATAATAACTGCCAAAAGTTGAAGATGTCAGCCGCCTCCTCTGCTTCATTAACTTGAGTATTTATAGGTTCGAAAACATGTAGAAAAGGTAGGCCCTTGATGACACGTGTCTCGAACCTTCAAAACATCATTGACTTGACCATTCTTATGTTGAAACTCATGATTACGCACAATACGCTCATCCGCGTATTGTGCGTATGAATAACATATGTGCATTTGACATTGTCTTAGCTGATCTTGGGCTACATTACGCTCGTTTGCGTTGCGTCGTGAACAAGAGTGTAACAAAGCATGAAAATAATGGACTCAAGCTGTTTTACGCTTCTTTACACCACCAAGCGTAGTGAAGCATAAACAATGATCAACTTGATGATGAATTACACTGACGTACGCTGCGTAGCGTAACGAGCATAAGGTGATTAATCTGCAAAAAGAAAGGGGCCAATCTGCTATGCTTCCTTGGACTCTACCTTTAACCTTTTTGAAGCTCATTACGCTACTTTGCGTAACAGAGCGTAAATCCAACCCTAGACAAAAGACTTAGCAGAATATGCAAGAAGTCGCACATTATGCTGCTTAGGCCTTAAGCTTCACCAAATATGCTGAAGTAAGTTACCTTCTGATGTCAGACTATGTTAAGCAGAATTACATTAAGCATCATTACACTTTGTTGCGTAGTATAGCGTAAAGACAGAAAACATAGTAAAATTGAAATCTGTAAGGAACTTGGAGACTTGATGCTGGGCGTCGTTTCGCCTTGCTTTGCCTTGTTCTACCTTCTGGAATTCTATCACGAACTTTTGCTTGAATCATGAATCTTCACCTGAGGTCGATTCACAATTTCCACGGTGTTTCAATGGCCCCTCTTTGTTGACGGTTAGAGAGCTTGCCCAAAAAACATCGACAAAGAATACGAAACACCGAACCAATGAAAATACCAACAACGTTTATCAATAGGTACTCAAGCGTCGCTCTGTCAACACAGAGGAGCAGAGATGAAGGAAATGGGAGATAGAATGGTATGGGAGGAAACAGGTTCGTGGAAGACTTAAATGAGTAGGGATAGCTTCTTCACGCATAAGCACTCAAGCATTCTCTTGCAATTACGTGTGCATGGAGTTATGCCATCACTTTGTGTTAAAAGGGGGTTGCATAGATGAATTGTGTTGCATCTCCACAGCCTGGGTGAGATGTGTTTCACCCATTTTGCCGATCCCCGCTCTCTTTTTTTTTTGTGTCCACTAGGCGAGTTGCGTTACACCGGTTCATGGACATGAGTGTAATGCAAATGCGGAAAGCGTTTCATAGTTTGCGTAAGGGAAGAAAATGGGATAGTTAAGGATAGTGATAAGGGCTAGGGGTAGGATTATGAGGAATACAAAGATGCACCCCCCCGAGTGGACAGGCCAACTTAAGCTGCCATCTCAAAACGTTGTCGGTATTACACCACTCAGATGAACGCACCTTCAAATGATGTCCTCGTAACAAGTAACCTGCAACCAAAGAAGAAAATAGAGGATACCATTGTTCATGTGAATTGTGGGCGAGGTTGTTGAAACAAGTACTATTAGAGGCTAGATAAAGTGATCGGGCCATGAAGGAGGAACTGTAGCACGAGGCCAGAGTCTTGAACCTTGACGCTCGACCCAGCATATCGCCACCAAAGAACATCAGACTCAATGCACCTAACTGGTTATGTAAAGAACCAGCTAGATGACTCTATGAAGCCAGAGCCTGATAGTGATGATGAGCGGAGATCCCCAAAGTTGTAATTGATGAGAACTCCTTTGGGGCTCCAGATGGCAAAACTAACCTCTCAGAGGTACCACCGCTGAAATGGGTGTAGTGACAGTATCTCCGAGGGGTTAGTAGTATGCCCTTCAGCACATCCGAGGGATCAGCAAAATGTCGGTGAGGTAGTGACGTTGGGGCTATCTCAGTATCCCACCCCATTTGTCTTGTAGCTGCACAGAGATGATTACACTTGCTTGATTTACATGATGACAGTTTGTGAGTCCCAGTTATAAGTCCTGGTAGACTGTCGTTGCTGGTTTTAAGTCTCAGCAGACCATGGTCCCAGTTTAAAGTCTAGGTGGACCGAAAAATGCTAGTTTTACGTCGTAGCGGATGGTGGCGAAGCTGATTTATGGTCTCAGCAGACCGTGCTGTGGGTGTCAGTTTTGTGTCATGACCCAGGAACAAGTTTGTGCTAGTTTTACGTCTCAATAGATGAGTACTTACCTGTGCCAGTTTTGTGTCATGGCAGACAGCCGGTACCAGTTTAGCATCATGGCGGACGCATGCAAAAGATGCCAGTTTTTTGTCTTGGCAGACCTGTACAACACTGCCAGTTTTACATTGTAGCGGACGATTACAACTTCTCAATTTTATGTCATGGCAAATGATCAGTGCCAGTTTAGCGTCGTGGAGGATGCGTGAAGGGAGTGCCAGTTTTACGTCATAGCAGACGATTGCTGCCAGTTTAGCGTCATAGTGGACGATTACTGCCATACCTGATGTTCACACTGGAGATGTAGCTATATGTAGTACCGCTTCAGATATATATGATTAACAGGATTCGGTAACTCATTGCCATCGACATCTGCGAACTTGAACGCTCCATTGCTATATGCATCAGTCACCAAGAAAGGGCCCTCCCAGTTTGTAGAGAATTTGCCCACTGGCTCGCGAACGACCTTGAGAACTAAATCTCCTTTCTTGATCAGACGCTGCTAAAGATTGTGAGGATGTTTTTTCCTCTACTTGTCTTGATACTTTTCGATTGTATTAAGCATCTGTATTCTCTTCTCTTCTATAGAATCCAAATCCATTATCTGAGACTCGATGTGTTGAGCCTCATTTATAATCGTGGAGAGGATCATTCTCAAAGAAGGAATTTGCAATTCGAGGGGCAGCACTACCTCAGATCTGTAGACTAGGCTATAGGGCGTACTGTTTGTAGCCGTCCTACATGTAGTATGATATGCCCATAGCACGTAGAGGATCTTTTCATGCCACCATCTCTTGTTGTTGTCGAGCATTTTCTTGAGCAGATTGATGATGACTTTGTTTATCGCTTCAGCTTGACCATTCTCTTGCGGGTAATAGGGTAAGGAGAAATATTATTTAATTCCAAGGCTATCACAAAAGGATTTGGTTTCTGTAGTACTAAACTGTGGCCCGTTATCGGTCACGATAGTCATCGGGAGACCAAATCTGGTTACAGTGTTGTCTAAGATGAAATGGCAAATCTGTTGAGATGTGATCTTCCATAGAGGAATATCTTCTACCCACTTCGTGAAGTACTCAGTAGCAGTAATTATGAAGCTATGACCTATGGAAGATTTTGGTGTGATGGGCCCTATGATGTCCAGTCCCCATTGTTGAAATGGCCATGTTATCTGAGTCGTATGTAACTCTGTAAGCGACACATGTATAAGATTTGCGTAACGCTACCACGTGTCACAATTTTTAACCTTTGTTAGACAATCTTTTTCCATGTACGGCCAGTAATACCCTAAGCGGCAGATTTTTGAAACCATAGCCCATGGTGCTATGTGTCCTCTGCATAATCCTTCGTGGACTTCCCCAACTATGCGTTGTGCTTGGTCTTTGTTAACGCAAGTAAGCAGCATGCCATCGAAAGAGCATCTACAAAGAGTACTGTCTCCTATGATGACATACGAACTAGCTCGTCTACGGATTGCATCTTTCTACGTGTGTGTTAATTCGTGTGGTGGCTCACCTTGCAAAAGGTAAGTTTTGATGTTATCATACCACTCTAGCATGCTATCCTCGAGCAGCGAAGATATTTGCACCACCTGAATGATGGGATCTGTGCAATCTGTTATTAATGTGGGGCAAGTGTCAAGTAGGTGTGATGACATGTTTAAAGCCAATGTAGCCAGTGCATCGGCTAGTGTGTTATCAGTTCGTGGCACGTGTTTGGCATCGATGGTCATGAACCGCTTCAGAAGATCTTTAGCCATATCGCAGTAGGGCTGTAAATGTACAGCCTTTCAGGCGTAGACTCCTGTGATCTGATTTATGATGAGCATCGAATCACCCCTAATTTCTAGGTGTCAAACATCAAGTTGTTGGCAGTTAGTAATCCCTTGAGGGGCCCCTCATACTCTACCACATTGTTCATACAGGGAAAGGCCAAGCGATAAGCATGAAAACGCACATCCTTAGGTGATAGCGTAATAACTGTAGCGGCACTGCCACCTCTAACAGTTGAAGCTCCGTCAAAGTATAACGTTGCTTTGGGCCCTGTCAGGACAGGGCTTAAGCTATGTACATGTTCATCCAAAAATTCAGGCTCTATGGTTGCCTAACTATCAATAGGTGATGTTATTAATTGGTCGGCTATCGCTTGGCCTTAGGTAGAAGATTGGCCAATTTAATGCAGATCGAATTCTGCCATGATAGCCTTCCAACGAGCTATTTTGCTACTTTCGTATAAGTTATACGTAATGGCCCTAAGAATATTATTTTTACAGATGATGTTGACTTGGCTATGGAAAAGATAACGCCTACACTTCTTGAGCGTAAATACTAATCCTAAGCAATTACGCTCTACTTTGTTGTACCTCGTTTCATACACACATAGAGCATGACTCAAGTAGTAGATGGGTACTTCCGACCCATCATCCCTCCTTTGACAAAGTAATGCAGCTAAGGCTACATCTGAAGTTGCGAGGTAGATGTAAAATGGTTGATCCCTTTGCGGTGGGAAAACTGTTGGTAAGCGTTGAAGCTCTTGCTTCAAGCTGTCAAACGCACGCTGACAATCATCCGTCCATTCCAAATTAATCCCCTTTTTAAGCAAATGTTGCATAGGGTGTAACTTATCGGTTAATCTCAAAATGAACCTCCTGATAAACTGTAACCTCCCCTGTAATCCGCATAATTTCTTAAGACTTATAGGAGGTGTCAATTCAACAATGGCCTTGACTTTGTCAAGATCCACGCGTATACCAGTTTCCGATACCACAAAACCCAGCATGCATCTGGTTTTGACTCCGAACACACACTTTTTGGGTTGAGTTGGAGGTTGTATTTAGAACATCTTTTGAGGATTAACTCCAGATCCTCTAAATGATCTTCTGACTTTAGAGACTTAATAGCTATATCATCAACATAATCATTCAGTCTCCCTAGGAGGTAATCGCTAAAGATGTACGTCATGGCTCGTTGATACATCGCTCCGGCGTTTTTTAAGCCAAAAGGCATCATGGTGTAATAAAAGGTCCCCCAAGGCATCATAAATGTCGTTGTTAGCTGGTGCTCTGGGTTGATGCGTATTTGATTGTAGCCTGAGAAGCCATCCATGAAGGACAAAAGTGCATGTCCAACGGTTGTATCCACCAATTGATCGATACTCGGCAATGGGAAGTTATCTTTGATTGTAGCTTTGTTTAAGTCTCGGAAGTTTATGCAGATGCGTATTCCTCTAGTCTTTTTAGGAACCACTACAATGTTAGATACCCAATCTGAGTAATCAACCGCACGAATAAAACTAGCCTGGTACAGTTTAGTGATTTCATCACGTACTACTAGCGCGACTTCTGGCTCGATCTTTCATGCTTTCTGTTTGATGGCTTTGATATGGGGATCTAGGATTATGTTGTGCTGAATTAATCTTGGGTCTAGTCCTGGCATATCCTCGTATGACCATGCAAACACCGTGATATTATTCCGGAGGACCTGTTTTATGTCGTCATGTGCCTTTTGGTCTAATAAAGAGCTAACCTTGAGGGTTTTAGTCTCACCCCTATGCGTAACCACAGAGACCTCATTGAGTGGATCTTCGGTTACATCTCCAGCTTCTAGATCTAGTGTGGGCATCGATTGCTCTGGCCAGTCTAGAGATGTTTCCAACGTGGCTATGATTGTGTCATTAAGGGCTAGGTTAGTTTCTATTAGTGTGGGATCAAGCTATCTAATGATTTTGCCATATAAGCTTGTTAAAACTAGTGGTGTAGATAAAATTTCGTTCATCTATCAATTATCCTACAAAATTGTCAAATACGAGAGTAATTAGAAAAATACTAAGTATGATGCCATAAGTGTTTAATGAATGCGCTTAGTTTAGTGTATAGGACGTGATGTGACGTTACTAAGCATAAAGCTAACTGAATTTTAAATTTCGCGAACAGCTTGTAATTAATGAGACCTGATTACAAGGAGATAAGATACAGTAGTTTAGGGTCGTTTCAGACCGTAATGTGTGCGATATCTGATGCAATTAATGCCTTGATGCTCGGGTTCCAACTCATACTGACACCAGCATTTGGGCAATTCTCGCTGAAATCGGGTATCAAGTCGGTTAAATTTTGCATATAAGTAAGCAGTTTTCATTTAGAACAGGCTGTTTGCCATCGCGAATTTGAATTCTTAGTTGTTACAAAGAGAAAGGAGGAGGAGTAGAAGATTGGAGCGCATTATTTGTAAAGGCGTAAAGGTGTGAAAGTGTCAAGGTCTTAGAACTACAACAATGGTGCCTAAAGTGTGAGGGAAGAACACGAAATTGGGCAAAATTGAAGAGGTGCAAGGGAGCCTGCAGCATGTTTCACAGGTAGTGGTTGAAGTGAGAGACCCTACGCCTTTGAATTGGTAGGCCATCCCTTGCTTATTCATGTTACTTTTGCAATGTTTATTCTTGTAGTGTCGTCTGCGTAAATTAAATTTTTAGACTATAGACCTCACATTAAAATGAGGGTTTATACAGTAAGATTGCGTCTATCGCTGTTGTCAAGGACAAATCTTGTACTGTTGCAAGGGTTTAGGCGATTTCAGCATGAATAGCTAAGCGTAATCTATAGATTTTCTATATTTTAAGCATGCAAATCTGAATCTAGACATTGATATGTTTATTATTGTCTATGTACAGTATCATGTTAAGACTCGTCTTAATTGTCTTGGATATAGTCGGGGTTTTATGTTGCATAAACCCAATCGTACGTAATGTTCCTCCCCCTCAGACTCGGTTGCATGGGAGGGCCATATGGTTTCGAAAGGGTGCGCTGGAGTTTTTGTAGTTTTTATTGCGTAACTATAGCATTATTGTATGGTCACACCTGTCGAGTGATATCGCTGGTGCCATTTTGGAACACTAGTTAGTGGGTTCTACGCAGGGAATTCTGGCTTTCTTGATAGATGGGGCTATCGATACTGGTCGTCCCCAGGACTGCGAAATTAGCGCCAGAGGGTTGAGGTGCTGAAGTTGGATCTGGGAAATGGCTCAGTTTAGCTGTTACCACGCATACAACACTTTGTTTGTGGCCCGTCACATCTCGACTTACTTCCAAAACTCACCAGGCACAGTGTATTATTCAGGGGGGTAAGTAGTTTTGTTGGAAGTATTGTCATTATATGTCTATTGTCTAGGTTTTTGTAAAGCGTAAGATAAGCATATATGGCGTGGTACAGGTTTTTTATCCACGAGAATAAGTTAGTAGGCGATGGTGATACCTTAACTTGGACCGAGACTGTAATAAAGGCGTTTACCTCTACTAGCAATGTACGTGCTGGTGTAATGGGGCAGATCGGCTTCGACATTCATGAGTACCCCACCCGTTACGCTGATGCTTTCAAGAATTGTCAGAATCTCGGGTGGTTACATGACGATTGGACTTTCGATCCGCCCCTTACCATTGCAGACGTGCAGAGGAAACTTCCTCCATTTCCTTTGCCATTTGGACCTGGTAAAATTACTATGTATTTTATTGTTGCATAATGTAATTGTGAATCATGAGTGTCATGTACTAGTGTTTTTGACATGTGTCTTGCGTTGCTCAGTCAGGGAATCCCGAGAGATTACCCTTACGATTTCCACCTGCAAGGCGAATACCCTTCTCTTCTGCTATGGTGATATCAAAGAGGCACAACGCTGGCTCAACCACGTGGCAGCCCCAGTTGCGTTGGTCACCAAGCTACGGGAAGCGAGGCTAATGCATTTATTTTTGGTCGTAACCCCTAATGTCCCCGCCAATGAAATGTTAACCCTGGTCAAATCCTTCAGTGAAAGGGCTGAGCATTTTTGCACGCGTGTGCATCACGTACGTGTAGACTTTGATATTGATGCTCAGCTTTTTGCAGACCTTTTCAGCGTCCCCTCTGATGGCCTTCCCATAGAGGAAAAGGCAAAGAGGAGTCTCTCCTGTCAGGAGTGGCTGGAGGAGTGGCTAGGGGCCCAGAAGGAGGCTTAGGGGATCCCTTGTGAGAAGATCAAACCAAAGATCACCAAGACAATTTATCCCCTGTTCCAGGCCTGGGCTTTCCCCAAAACACTCTTGCAGGGGAGGTTCTTTACCATAGAATAGACTCATATCATGCGGGAGGTTATGGAGGGAGGAACCCAATTCGACTGGGCAAGCTATTTTGCTGAGGGGTTACGCACTGAGATGATCAGGCTTCGTCAGAAGCTTGATTCTCGTTTCAACGTGCATTTTGCCTTCTTCATAGCTTGCCTTCAGCGTTTTTCCAAATTTTTGGTTATCCAAAGGAATGGGGTCTGGGTGCAGCAAGACCGAGACCAGCTATCCAAGCCTTGGATTACCCACATTTTCGGCACTACCTGAGGACAAGATCCCCCGAAAGGGATTGGCGAGTCTCTGTCTATAATGACAAGGGATTTGGCAGCGTCTCGAGTGTGAGGCCCCGACAGCGTAGGCAGGGTGATGCCCACTTACACTGGTGATGCTTTGCGAGGGAAACGCTTGGCGGCAGAAACTATAGAGCCTTTGGCTCGGCATAAAAGGCTTTGCTTAACCGAGGCCCCTGTGGAGCCTGGGAGTGGCACAGGTCGAACCATGCAAGTCAGAGTTCAATGGAGTAAACCTCCACCTGGTAAGCATAAATAGTGAAAGTTATTGTATTACGCAATTTTAATTCAGGATATTTTGAATCATCTAAATGTGTATGAGATATGAACAGTGAGACCTACGGAGCAGTTGACCCCTGAGACAGGGGCAGTGATATTAAGTTGTGGGGAAGGGGCCCCAATTTTGGAAGAAGAGGCCCTAACTATTAGGACTAGCGATGCACAGACCCTTGTGCGTGAGGAGAGGGAGGAGGTGCGAACTATTGATGCACTCCCCACTGTAACCGGCAAAGGTAGTAAGCGTATTGGATGTCTTGAGGAGTTTTGTTAATAATTAGGATTTTTAACTAAATTACACTATAGGTGAAGAAGATGCATCCACGCCTGCCTCTATGAGTAGAACATGGAGAGAGTTTCCTAACAAGTTCACCTTCATGGAAGGCATTGTCAGTGATATGATTGAGTGCCTAGAGTGCATCGATCCTAGAGCTGGTATGTTATAGCTATAATGGATTTATTTTATTAGAAAGTGGTAATGTTTTATTTATATTGATAATGTTTTTAGTTAGGAGCTTGCCTTCGATGGGACCCAACGGAGCCCATTGATTTGAACACAATGGAGCCTCCATCTGACAGGGTGGTCATGCCACGCAGCATTTATGAGGAGATGCATAAATGCGCGTTACGCTTGACTCGCTCCTTATGGGAGAGTAAGAGTGTCAATGAAGACCTTTGGAAAAGGCTGCAGAGGTCAGAGAGGGAGAAGGAGTCTTTGGCCAAAGAGTTCGGAGACTTAAAATCATGACACAAGTTCCTGCAGGTGCGAGAAATGGGTGAGGAGGACTGGCACACAGCTGTGATTAACTACCCTCGCTACTGGACCACAATCAAGAACAGTGTGCAAACCAATCGGGAGTTGGTGGAGCAGTGGATGTAGATAGAGTTGTTATCTCAGAAAAGCTAAGACTGGAAGGATTTTTGCGCAAGTGTGCAAGAGTGGGGGTAGAAAGAAAAGGATCACAAGCATTTGTATAAGCGAGAAAGTATCGCTTATCATCAGCATTACTGTGATTCTGTCGTTGAAGCCCAATCCTTGCGGGTATTCCTTGATGTCATTGGCGCATCCCAAGCTTTCGAGAAGTTTCAGGAGCAAGTGACAGTAAGCGCATCACCGGAAAGAGAGATTACTCTTCCTGGGGGCGAGACTACTGTCCCTACTTTCTTCCTTGAACCGCCTCACTGGACCAGTGTGGAAAAGGGGAAGGTGAAAGCTGGAGCTGCTCTGGGGAATAGCGTATGATCTGAGTTAACTGAGGATGAAATCATGCAGCACCTATGGGTCAGTTTAGAAAAGCTTTCCTTTGCTGCGGAAGTAGGACTATCGTGAGTAAGTTTGAATGTTATTGGATCTAATTTTTTTCTGATTATACTGTCAAGTGTTTGCTAATGTATTTTGCTATATACAGGTACATGAATTGGAGGGAGAAGATGAACAGGGTGAGGAACAAACACAAGAAGAGGAGCGTAATAGCAAAGAGCTTCCTCTTGTGGAGCAGGTGTTAGAGCAAGGACCTCGTGAGGATGACATTCCTCATGAAGGAGTACCTTCTAAGAAGGACGACCCACTTGAGGATGATTTATTAGGCTTGGAGCCTGACCTAAGGGATACGGGTGACAGTGGCACCAGAGGGGATGCGTAACTATAACTTACGCATGATTTATTGATTGGAATTGAACAGTGGTTATATGAAGACTGGCATTAAGATCTCCTGTCTAGTTTTAAATGCTATTTATATATACATTTTTGTTTTTTGCAAAGCATAAGTGTAGTTGTTAAAGGTTTAGAATAAGTTACGTTGCTGTGAAATGGAATTGCTAGTTTAAGGCCATCGCGGGCCATCAAGGAGCGTTTGCGTAAGGTACCAGAGAATTAGTTTTAGTCCATTGTGGAACTTTGCTAGTTTAAGGCCATTGTGGGCCATTGCTAGTTTAGGGCCATTGCAGGCCGTTACTAGTTTTAGGCCGTTGCGGGCCATCTGCGTAATTTTGGAAGCATAATTGATAATAATGTACATTTCTGCGTAATTGTGCTAAAATGATCAAAGACTGTAAATAGCGTATATAAAGAAATGTGAATGGCGTAATGAATAGCAAGCATAAATGTGTATGTATATATTAAAGAAGATTAACAATGCAAACTACTAAACGTAAAAGGAAAAATTAGTAAAGATGTGAAGATGCGCGTAAATGCCATTCAGATCAATCACTATTTCGTAATTGTTTCTTGATGGCCCTTACTTTCAGTGATGTGTAAGGGCGGGGAGATTTGCAGCCTGACTCTTCCACACCACCGTCTTGAAATGGTAGGTTGGTCCAGGCTAGACTGTCATGATTTGTTTCGATTTGTTCAGGGATTTGGGGATGGGTTTGATCATCCGATGTTTCTATCTCCGAACCTTGTTCCTCTTCGATATTGTTGACAGTCTTGGGGGTGATTTCATCACTGCGTATTATGACCTCTCCTCCTACATAGGGTAGGTGTATTTCCTAATGTACTGGTGATGAAACTACCCTCAGTTGGGCTAACCATGACCTCTCTAGAATTAAGTTGAACCTAGGCATCTCCTCGATGACGAGGAATGTAGCATCTGTTGGGAATTGATCCCCTGCCACAAATTCGATACACACCATACCCTTGACCTAAACCCTTGCTCCGTTGAATGAATTTACACACGTTGTCATTGTGGGACTGATCTGGTCGACCAGACCCAGCCTATCTACGATGGGATAAGGAATGACATTTGTAGCTGCGCCGTCATCCACATGCACCCTCCGGATTCGATATTGATCAACCCGGATGATGATAAACATGGGTTCAGTTGTCACTTGACCTTTCTTAGGATCATCTTTGATGGATTTGTTATGAAAGATCAATGAGGTAGGTTTAGGTCGCTCAGCATCAGAGGGAAACATGACAACGTGTATCACTTCCTCCTCCACTAGTAAACTTTCATCCACAAGTATGGATGTCAGCATATGAACCATGGCCTCACAGTGTTTTTGAGACGTCATGAGCAGATCATAGAGGCTCAACATTGTATTTTTTGTTTCAGAGCCTTTTTGACCTGCATAAAAATGTCGAGAAGATCCCATTCTCGGCTGGCTTGTTTGTCCCCTTTGTCTTCTTCCATTCGTCCCAAGAGACGGATCTCTCTAGGCGGAATGGCGTCAGTCGGGGAGTTGTTCTTTTTTCTTGTCGAAGGGAGGTGGCTGTGTTTCTACACCCTTGTCTTACCCATGAGGTGTAGGTGAAGGCACAGAAGCCAAGGACTTGGGCTTAGCGAAGCCTAACGTAACATGCTTTTTGGCCGCATTAGTGGACGCATCTCCTTCCCTTTGCTTATTGGTTGATGGCTGGTGATTTGTGTTAGAGGCTTGCCCCTGCATAAAAGGGGTAGCCGGTGATTTTTGTACCCTGAGAATGAAAGGCGCCTTAGGTGTGGACGTGAACATAGCCTTGCTTTACTATTACTGGGAGGCTGAGTTAAATCTAGAGAAGGCGCCCGAATGATGAAGGGTGGCCTCAAGACACCACTAGCTACCGGTGAAAAGCCTGTCCCCCTTGGCGAGTTGGTAGGTACACGCAAAACAAAAGGTTGTTTGGATGGTACTTTCCTCTCACCGTCCGTACTTACCACATTGATTGTGTATAGGGTGTCATTTGCGTTTAACAGGTCCTTGTACACATGCAATGCTTGGTTTTTAGGACGCGTTGGACTATTGTCGTCTAGTTTGAGTGAACCATTGTCAATCATGCGTTGAATATCATCTTTCAATGCCCAGCAATAATCTATGTCGTGACCACACAACTGGTGGTAGTCACAGAAACGGTCCAGCCTGAAAGACCTCGGAACTGGCGGTTCATTGGGTAGGGCTAACGAAGGATTCTTCAGCAGTTCACAATGATGTCTGTGATGCTTCAGAGCTTCTTCGGATACCTTCTTAGTCTGAATGTATCCTGCCCCTAATAATTGGTTTAATAGTTTCGAATGCTTCATAGGCAGGGCTATATACTTTGAGTGATCTTTACGCTCAAAGTTTGGTTTTGGCAGGGGTTTTTTTCAGCGGCAAATGTGTCTTGGCTGGTGCTACTCGCACTAGCCATGGTCTCGGGTGATGCCGTAGGTGCCTTCTTGTTTTTGTTCTTAGCACCTTCAGCTAGCACAGCTACTGTCATTGTTGTTGTCTTACCTTTATCCTTGCCCTTGTTGTTAGCATTTTTGTAGGCGACATACGCCGAGTCCTTACTAGCCTCTACAGCATCTTGGATGCTTTTGGTCTGGGCAAAAGCCTGATGTAAGGAGCTAGGGGAAAGATAATATAGCTTAGACTTGATAAAGTCGGTAATTGCTCCTTTGAATATGGCCAGCAAATGGGCCTCCGCGATTGGTTCATGGATTTCATTCAAAGTAGCACTCCACCGCTATATGAACTTTTGGACTGGTTCGAGCGGGTCTTGTTTCACTCCCATAAGCTAATCTAATGTGACCTCCGGCTTTAGGTTGTATTTAAAGTGAGTCACGAACTATGTCAGGAGCTCTTCCAAGGTTGAGATGGAAGAGAGAGGGAGGACTCGATACCAATCCAAAGCTTTCCCTATTAGAGACATAGCAAACACACAGATGATTGTGTGAGGCCACTACTGTAACAACAAAGATTCAGATTTGAAGGTAACTATAGCGACGGAAAACGTCGGCAGCTGGAAATACCGACCGAGGTTCCGGTGTACACAGTTTTAGCCACAGATCCATGCGAGGACTATGCTGGAAAAATGAATCCGCGGTGCCCTGAACGGTCTTGTCGATCAGACAGGGACTTACGGGTCAGTAAAACAATGAAAATTACGTAAAAAGAAAGCGATCTGGTTTGAGGAGTCATAAAACGAGGGGAAAACAATGTAGATGGATTGCAACAGTGATAATGCTAAACACGATAAAAGGAGGCTGACATAAGAGAAGCACGTAGCTTCAAGATCTGCGCTTTGACTTAAAAGTGTATATTTTGTATGAGAAAATTACACTGGGGAATCCCCGATTACAGGATGTGAAACAAGCACAAAAGAACAAGCAAAACGGTCTAAACAGAAGTCCGATCTACCTCATGGGCTAAAGCTGAGATGCAAGGCAGGCCAAGCTTTGATGTCTACCGATCAATTTTTTCTGATTGATAGAGTCTTTTCAGCAGAACGATTACTCCTGTCACCGGTGCTCAAAACGAACTGTACTCTGCTTCGGCTGTAAGGTGATAATGCCAACGATTGCCAAAGCGCTATTCTCTGTATCTCTGCTCCAAAGTGCTAAGTGCTCTGGTGCTCAGAAATATGCTTCTGCTTCTCTGACTTGCCAACCTTTGTATCTTTGTCAACTGAGGTATTTATAGGCCGCGACGCTTCGTGGAAAAGACGCAACCCTGATGACATGGGGCCCTGATGTTTCGGGTCTTTTTGGCATGACCATTTTAAGTCAGACTGTGACTACGCATAACACGCTCGTTTGTGTGTTGTGCGTGTGAAGAGCAAGTACATGCTGAGCGCGCTTTAATTACTTTTAGGTTGTATTACACTCATTCACGTTGTATTGCGTGTATGAGCGTAATCCGGTGTAAAAAACAATAAGCTCAAAGTTGTTTTACGCTCACTACGCAGCTGCGCGTAACAAAGCGTAAATAATGTACAACTTATGCTCACTACGCAGCTGCGCGTGATGAAGCGTAAATAATGTGTAACTTACACTCACCACGTAGCTGCGCGTGACGAAGCGTAAATAATGTGTAACTTACACTCACCACGCAGCTGCGCGTGACGAAGCGTAAACAATGCTTAACTTACGCTCACTACGCAGCTGCGTGTGCTGAAGCGTAAACAATGCCTAGCTTTAATGATGACATATGCAATGGTACGCGCCACCGCGTAACGAGCGTAAAGACAAGTTATTCATGCACCGCGAGAAAAAGTGTCGAACTGTTGTGCTTCTCCGGCCTTTGACTATTTTGTAGCTTATTACGCTCATTACGCTGCCATGTGTAATAGAGCGTAAACTTGTCCTTGAACAAAACTAATGCGCGCTCTTGCTTGAATTGTGAATCTTTGCCTGAGGCCGACTCGTAATTTTCACGGTGTTTCAATGGCCCCTCTTTGTTGACGGTTGGAGGGCTTACCCGAAAGACGTCGACAAAGAATGCGAAACACCGAATTGGCAAAAGCAAGAACAGCGTTCATCCATGGCTACTCAAGTGTTGCCCTGTCAACATGGAAGAGCAAGACTAGCAAGTATGGGAGATAGAGGGATATAGCTGGGAACAGGTTCGGGGAAAATGCAAAATGAGTTATGATGGTGGGGTATGAAATACGCGGTCAATAGGAATGCTTTCAGACGAGCGTAGCACGTCAGCCTGAGGTTTCTCTGTTACCGATTATAGCAGGAATGCGTGCAAAAGGAGTGTTGCGCATCACTTTCTGCGATGTCTCTGCTAGCATGAGTGCAGAAAAATGAATACTTGCGTATGTAGGTTTTGCGTATGGGAACCGGGTGGTGGGGATGAAGGAAAACAAGAGTTAAGGGTAAGATTGTGCGAGGTGTAGACGTGCAGAGCTAAGTGGTCGGGCAAACCTGAGCAGCCATTTCAACACGTTGTTGTACTTTACCGCTCAGATGGACGCACCTTTGGATGACATTCTCCAAGGCAAGTAACCTGCAACCACAAAAGAAAACAGAGGACACCATTGCTCATGAACAAGAGGCGAGGTTCTTGAAACAAACGTCGTTTGATGTGAGATAGAGCGAATGGGCTGTAAAAGAAGGAGCTGGAGCACACGGTCGAAGCCGCTAATCCTGACGATTGGCACTGCATATCTTCGCCAAAAGGCATCAGACACAGCGCAGCTAACTGGCCGCATGAGGAAACAACCAGATGAATCTGCGAGGCCGGCGTCCGATAGCGATGATTGGCGGAGATTCCCAAGGCTGTTGCCGACGAGGATTTCGTCGAGGCTCCGACTAGCGAGGCTAAACTCTCAGAGGTACCACCACTGCAGTGGGCGCAGTGACGGCATCTCCGAGGGATCAGTAAGATGCCTCTTAGCTTATCTGAGGAATCAGTACGATGCCGGTGGGGTGGCGACACTGGGACTATTTCAGTATCCCACCCCATCTACTGTGCAACTGTACAAGAATGATCACGCTCGCTTGAACATGGTAGCGATCTGTATATCCCAGTTTTAAGTCCCGGTAGACTGCCGTTACTGGTTTTAAGTCTCAGCAGACCATGGTCCCAATTTAAAGTCCGGCAGACCGAGAGATGCTAGTTTTACGTCGTAGCGGACGGTGGTATGTCTGATTTATGGTCTCAGCAGACCGTGTTGTGGATGTTAGTTTCGTGTCATGACCCAGGGACAGATCTGCTCTAGTTTTACGTCTCAATAGATGGCTACTTACCTGTGCCAGTTTAGCGTCGTGGTGGACGCGTGCAAAAGATGCCAGTTTTTTGTCTTGGCGGACCTGTACAACAGTGCCAGTTTTACGTCGTAGTGGACGGTTACCACCTGCCAGTTTAGTGTCATGGCGGACGCGTGCAAGGCATGCCAGTTTTACGTCGTGGCGGACGATCAGTGCCAGTTTTACGTCGTAGCAGACGTCTGGTGCCAGTTTTACGTCGTAGCGGACGATTACTGCCATACCTGCTGTCGACACCGTAGATGCTGCTAGATGAAATACCGCTTCAAGTATACATGATTCACAGGATTTGCTAATTCATTGCCGTGGATGTCTGCGAGTCTGAAAGCTTCGTTGCTGTATGCGTCGACCACTGAGAAAGGCCCTTCCCAATTCGCCGAGAACTTGCCTGCCGGCTCACACACGGCTTTGAGAACAAGATCTCCTTTCTTGATCGGGTGCTGTTGAAGGTTGTGGCGATGTTTCTACCGCTGTTTGTCCTGATATTTTTCAATCGCGTCAAGAGCCTGCCTTCGCTTCTCTTCTACTGAATCCAGATCTACGATTCGAGACTCGGTGTGTTGAGCCTCATTTATAACCGCGGAGCTGGAAAAGGGAACGAAGGCAGAGTGCCTTGGATGGTTTGCACGCAAATCAAACAAGGACTTCCCCAAGCGTAAGCTACGGCTAACACTGGGGTTATCGTGAACGATGTAAATGGGATGTAAACGGAATGCAAACAGCGACACAAAATGTAAACAGAGCGTACTGAATTATAAATAAAGCATAAACAGATATATACTGTAAACAAAGCATAAACTGAAGTAAACAATGTGAACAGGAGGCAATAATGAAACTGTATTGTATTGTTTAATAGAAATGTATGCACCGGTCAAAGTGTAGCTGCACGTGTGGATGGCAGGTCAAGCCCTAAGCCCCGGGATGATGTCTGAAGTGATGTGATGAATGCTAGAAATGCTTGGATGCCAACAGTCAGATATGCCGAGCGCCCAAGGATTGCAGATTCTGTCTTTCTCAGAATTGCCGATATCTCTGATTTTTGCCTTCAATTGCTTTTCAATTGCCCCCC
>MNCI01031946.1:1233756-1279515 GCA_015680685.1 Gnetum montanum | reverse complement strand
GGATCATCTTTGACAGACTCGTCTAGGAAGGTCAACGAGGTAGGCTTGGGTTGTTCAGCTTCGGAAGGAAACATGATAGCGTGTATCGCTTCCTCTTCTGCCGGCAGGCTGGCATCCACTGATATGGATGTCAACATACGTACCATAGCCTCACGGTGTTCTCGAGATGTCATCAGTAAGTCATACAGGCTCAGCGTTGTGTTCTTTTGTTTAAGAGCTTGCCTGACCTGTGTGAATGCATCGAGGAGGTCCTTCTCTCGGCTAGGTTGTTTATCCCCCTTGTCTTCCTCCATTCGGCCCAAAAGACGAATCTCTCGAGGCGGAGCGGTGTCAGTGGGGGGGTGTTCTTCTTCCTGCCAAGAGAAGGTGGCTGCATTTCTATACCTTTAGCCTGCGTCTGAGGCGAGGACAAAGGCACAGAGGCCAGGGGCCTGGGCTTAGGGAAGCCGAGCGTAGGGTGGTCTTTTGTTGCGTTAACTGTGGTATTCTCCTCCTTCCGCTTGGGAGGCAATGGCTGGCAGTTTTGACCGGAGGTCTGCCCCTGCGTGAGAGGAGCAGGCCGTGGTCCTGGTGCCCTGATAATGAAGGGCGCTCTAGGCATGGGCGCGGACGGAGCCGCGGCTTGAGTACTATCGAGTGACTGAGGGTGTACCTGGGAAGGTGCCCGTATAATGAAAGGTGGCCGTGAGGCCCCACTGGCTACCGCTGAAGTAATTGGCCCCCCTGGTGAGCTGGCGGGCATGCGTAAAATAAAAGGCTGTTTCGGCGGTCCCTTACGCTCACCGTCCGTACTTACCACAGTGATTGTATAAGGATCGTAGTTTGCATTCAACGGATCCTTATACACATGCAGTGTTTGATTTTCTAGACGTGTAGGGTTACTGCTGTCTAATTTTAGATGACCTTCGTCGATCATGCGTTGAATGTCGTCCTTCAACGCCCAGCAGTAATCTGTGTCGTGACCACACATCTGGTGGTAGTCACAGAAACGGTCCAGCCTAAAAGATCTCGGAACTGCTGGTTCGTTAGGCAGAGCTAAAGAAGGATCCTTCAGCAGTTCACAGTGATGTCTGTGATGCTTCAGGGCTTCCTCGGACACTTTCTTAGGTTGAATGTGTCCTGCCGCTAACAGTTGTTTCAGCAATTCAGAATGCTTTACAGGTAAAGCCGCATATTTTGAGCGATCTTTACGCTCAAAATTTGGCTTTGGCTGGGGGGTCTGTTTAGGGTCAGCTGTGGCTTGGCTGGTGCCGGCACCAGCCGTGGCCTCAGGGGGTGCTGTCGTGGGTGCCTTCTTGTTCCTGTTCTTTGCACTTTCAGTCATCACAGCTACTGTCATTGTTGCTACCTTGCCTTTGTCTTTGGCTTTGTTATGTGCGTTTTTGTAGGCGACATATGCTGGGTCTTTGCTGGCCTCCGTAGCATCTTGGATGCTTCGGACCTGGGCGCAGGCCTGATGTATATTGTCGGGGGAAAGATAATACAGCTTAGACTTAATAAAGTCGTTGACTGCTCCCTTGAATATAGCCAGTAGATGGGAGTCCGCGATCGGGTCACGGATCTTATTCAAGGTAGCATTCCAACGCTGTATAAACTTTTGGACTGGCTCGAGCGGGTCTTGTTTCACCCCCATAAGCTGTTCCAACGTGACTTCCAGCTTCAGGTTGTATTTGAAATGGGTCACAAATTGAGTTAGCAGCTCTTCCAAGGTTGAAATGGAAGAGCGTGGGAGAGCTCTATACCAGTCTAAAGCCTTCCCTGTTAATGACATCGTGAAGACTCAGATTAAAGTGTGCGGCCACTGTTGTAACAACAAAGATTTAGACCTGAAGGCGGCTAGATGGGTGTTGGGATCCCCCTCCCCATTATACTTGGTAAAATGAGGGAGGGACATCCCCGGTGGCAACGAGAGCACGGGGACCGCTGGATTGATCGGATCATCCTGATAGAAGTCCATGATCTGAATGGTATCAGATCCAGCAGTCTTGAGATGTCGAACCTCCTTGGTAAGCGTCTGGATAAGCTGGAAAGCTTGGTCTAGACCTGTTAACGGAGGTGTCTGTGCAGATGGCACGGGAGGTTGGACCGGGAGGGCGGCGCCAGGAAACGGAAACAACGGAAGAGGCTGGCTGGCTGCTGGCTGGGCGGGGATCCCTGCAGGCGGAGGGGCCTATGAAGACCACCACCTACTGGTTTGGGCAGAGGGGTTGGCAGTTGCCTGCTGCACAAAATAGGGATAGGTATACTGCGGGATCCTCTGTGGAGCCTGCGTTACCGGTGCAACCGGGGGCTGCACGCCGTGCACCACAGACTGAGCATGTTGCACCGCTAGGTTGGCCCACTGACCTGCAGCAGGTTGCTGGATGTATGTTTGGTGCTGAGTGGTCACGGGTATCTGTTGAGTTTGCGGATGCGGAAGCGGCATGGTCTGGGCCGGGTGTGTTACAGATACGTTATGGGGTTGTATCTGCGGGATGAAATGGGACGCGATGGTCGCCGGGATCACCGCTGGGATACTAAGGACCTATGGTGATGGAACCACCCCTGTGTTATGATGCGGTATTTGTGCTTGCAACCCTGACGGCTGCACATTGGCCTGAGGAAGGACAGGAATGTACGTCTGCACGGTCGCGGCTAGGTCCAGAGAGGCTGCCTCTCCGTTGTAAGGGAACAGCGGATTTATGTACGTGTGGGGCGTCAGAGTATGGAACGAATGTTCAGACAGAGCCGCGAATTCATCCTCTGCCTCTTCCCCATGCTGGGGCTCCACCACAAGTTGTGAAGTCTGACCTCTGGCCATGACCAACTATGCGATAAGTTCGTGTTGGTGTTCGGTCAAGGGGATTATGTCGTAGGCTGTTGGCTTAAAATCATAGCCCCCTCGATGAAGCACCTCAAAGTTTCGCTTCGCCTCCAACTCGGCTCGGCTGAGAGCCAGCCTCTCCTGGATCTTAACGCATATGAAATTGTATTCTTCAGGGGTTATAACCGCGAAGATAGGCTCTTTCCCCTGAAGCCTTAATGAACGGTGCAATGGTCCCTGAGGCCCCATTGCGCCAGGAGCCGGTCCTGTGGCTGCTGTAGGATTGATAGGTGCGACACCCAGATCGGTGGCGACCATGGCGGTTGTGTTTGAGTAAAAGGAATCCATTGATCGATGAAGTCAACTGTGACTGGTAATCTGATCTAAAAGAAAATGGCTGGCAACAAAAAAGCACAAAAAGGCTTTCTACCCTGTAGGATTTCAAAGAAACCATCCTTGCGACCGATCTATACCACGCGATGGACCATAGACTTCCTTAGAGGTATTACGTCTATGGTTTTAGGGTATGGGTCACTACCAAGGCTACCCAAAATATTCGGATCGGAGCCTGAAGGGCCCTCCTTCTAGCACCAGAAAACTGTAGCGATAGAAAACATCGGCAGCTGGAAATACCGACCGAGGTTCCGGCGTACACAGTTTTAGCCATGGATCCGCGCGAGGGCTATGCTGGAAAAACGAATCCGCGGTGCCCTGAATGGTCTTGTCGATCAGACAGGGACTTACGGGTCAGTAAAACAATGCAAATTACGTAAAAAGAAAGAGATCTGGTTCGAGGAGTCGTAAAACGAGGGGAAAACGATGTAGACGGATTGCAATGGCGATAATGCTAAACACGATAAAAGGAGGCTGACATAAGAGAAGCACGTAGCTTCAAGATCTGCGCTTTGACTTAAAAGTGTATATTTTGTATGAGAAAATTACACTGGGGAATCCCCGATTACAGGATGTGAAACAAGCACAAAAAAACAAGCAAACAGTCTAAACAGAAGTCCGATCTACCTCATGGGCTAAAGCTGAGATGCAAGGCATGCCAAGCTTTGACGTCTACCGATCAATTGTTTCTGATTGATAAAGTATTTTCAGCAGAATGATTACTCCTGTCACCGGTGCTCAAAACGAACTGTACTCTGCTTCGGCTGTAAGGTGATAATGCCAACGATTGCCAAAGCGCTGTTCTCTGTATCTCTGCTCCAAAGTGCTAAGTGCTCTGGTGCTCAGAAATATGCTTCTGCTTCTCTGACTTGCCACCCTTTGTATCTTTGTCAACTGAGGTATTTATAGGCCGCGACGCTTCGTGGAAAAGGCGCAACCCTGATGACGTGGGGACCTGATGTTTCGGGTCTTTTTGGCATGACCGTTTTAAGTCAGACTGTGACTACGCACAACACGCTCGTTTGCGTGTTGTGCGTGTGAAGAGCAAGTACATGCTGAGCGCGCTTTAATTGCTTTCAGGCTGTATTACACTCATTCATGTTGTATTGCGTGTATGAGCATAATCCGGTGTAAAAAACAATAAGCTCAAAGTTTTTTTACGCTCACTATGCAGCTGCACGTAACAAAGCGTAAATAATGTGCAACTTATGCTTACTACGCAGCTGCGCATGATGAAGCGTAAATAATGTGTAGCTTACGCTCACCACGCAGCTGCGCGTGACGAAGCATAAATAATGTGTAACTTACGCTCACCACGCAGCTGCGCGTGACGAAGCATAAACAATGCTTAACTTACGCTCACTACACAGCTGCGTGTGCTGAAGCGTAAACAATGCCTAGCTTTAATGATGACATACACAATGGTATGCGCCGCCACGTAACGAGCGTAAAGACAAGTTATTCATGCGCCGCGAGAAAAAGTGTCGAACTATTGTGCTTCTCCGGCCTTTGACTATTTTGGAGCTTATTACGCTCATTACGCTGCCGTGCGTAATAGAGCGTAAACTTGTTCTTGAACAAAATTGATGCGCGCTCTCACTTGAATTGCGAATCTTTGCCTGAGGCCGACTCGTAATTTTCACGGTGTTTCAGTAACCAGGTGAGCGTTGGGATCTCCTTCCTCATTATATTTAGTGAAATGGGACAAGGACATCCCTGGGGGCAACGACAACATGGGGACCGCTGGACTAATGGAATCATCTTGATAAAAATCCATGATATGTATATTGTCTGAGCTAACGGCCTTAAGGCATCTAACCTCCTCAGTGAGGGTCTGAATAAGTAAGAAAGCTTGATCCAAACCTGTTGATGAAGATGTCTGCATGGGAGGAGTAGGGGGTTGAACTGGGAGAGCGGTGCCAAGGAGTGGAAATAGAGGAATGGCCTGACTAGCAGGTGGTGCAGCGGGGATTCCCACGGACGAAGCTACCTGTGAAGACCACCACCCACTAGGTTGAGCAGAGAGATTAGCCATCACTGGCTGCATGAGATAGGGATAAGGATATTATAGGACCATCTGCAGAATATGCGTTTCGGGTGCAACTGAGGGTTGCAAGCCATATACTGCAGATTGGTTATGTTGTGCCATGGGGATGATCCACTGACTCACGGTGGGCTGTTGGATGGATGTCTGTGGTTGAACGATGGCTATGATCTGTTGGCTTGGAGGGGGTGGCAGCGATAAAGTTTGTGCCAGGTTTTGCATTGGGCGAGTTGTAGGTATGGCATGAGGTTGGATTTGAGGGATGAAATGGGACACGGTGGATGCTGGGACCACCGATGAAATGCTGATTATGTGTGGCGACGAGATCGCCCCCATGTTATTTTGGGGTATTTGCACTTGCAGCATAGATGACTGCGCAGTGGCTTGTGGGATGATAGGCATGTGAGTTTGTGTGGTCATGGCTGGATTAAGAAGGGTGGCTTCTCCGGTGAGAGGGAATAAGGGATTTATGTAGGTATGGGGGCTCAGAGTATGGTATGAACCCACGTGTTTAGACTAGGCTACAAATTCGTCATCATCTTCCTCCCCATTCTGAGGTTCCAATATGGACTGGGTAGCCTAACTCTTAGCCATGACCAATTATGTTATGATTTCATGGTAATGTTCTGTCAGGGGGATGATATCGTAGGCAGTAGGGGTGAAATCTTGATCCCCTCGGTGGATCAGCTCAAAATTTCATTTCACCTCGATTTTGGCTCAGCTAAGGGCAATCTTTGCCTGCATCTTGATGCAGATAAAATTATATTCCTTGGGCATCACGATGGTGAATACAAGATCTTTGCCCTATAACCTCAACGAACGACGCGACGGTCCCTAAGGTCCTATAACACCAGAGGCTGGTCCAGTGGCGGCGATGGGATTCACAGATGTGGCACCCAAGTCAGTGGTAATCATGGTGGCTATGGTGGTGTATGCGGAGTCCATTGGTCAAGTAGATTGATGGTAATAAATGACTAGATCTAAAAGGTGATGGACAAAGAAGATCGCGATTAGGCTTTCTACCCTGTAGGATTCCAAAGGAATCATTACTGTGACCGATCTACACCACACGATGCTTTGTAAACTTCCCTAGAGATATTACGTTCATGTTTTTGGAAACGCGGGTGCAGATCGCTTACAGGGCTACCCGTAAAAATACGAATTGGAGCCTACCCGGAGGTTCAAGCCCTCCTTCTAGCGCTAGAAAACTGTAATGATGGAAAATGTCGGTAGCTGGAATACCAAACAAAATCTGTGTACACAGTTTTAACCATGGATCTGTGCGAGGGCTGTGCTAGAGAAAATGAATCCGTAGTGCCCTGAATGGTCTTGTCAATCAGACAGGGACTTACTAAATCAGTAAATCGACAAAGATTATAGGTGTTTCATGGAACGATTTGATTCGATAAATCGCGAAAGGAGAGAAAAATGATGTAGATAAATTGCAATAATGACAATGGTAACATGACAAAGGGAATCGGATTTAAGAGAAATGCGTGATTTCAAGATCTGTACTTTGACCCGAAAAAATGAGTATTTTGTATACAAAGTTACAATAGGAAGACTTCGATTATCTTGTGCGAAACATACATAAAATAATAAGAAAACTATTTAACAAGGAGTGCAGAATAGAGTTTAGTCTACCTTGTAAGCCAAAGATGGAGTGCAAGGAAGGTCAAGCTCAAATGTCTATCAATCAACTGTGTCTAATCAATAGATCTTGCCAACCACACCAGATGATATCTCAATCTCTGATCTATCTTCTTCGCTTTAGGTAGTCTCTATTCAAAGTTGCCAAGGATCACCGATGGAAGAACTATATCTTCGCCAACAAGTATGATCACTCCTACTGCCAATGCTCGAAAAATGTCTCTTGTTTCTGCTCAAGGATAATAACTACCAAAAGTTGAAGATGCCAGCCGCCTCCTCTTCTTCGTTAACTTGAGTATTTATAGGTTTGACAACATGCAGAAAAGGCAGGGCCTTGATGACACGTGTCTCGAACCTTCAAAACACCGTTGACTTGACCATTCTTATGTTGAAACTTATGATTACGCATAATACGCTCATCCGCGTATTGTGCGTATGAATAACATATGTGCATTTGACATTGTCTTAGCTGATCTTGGGCTACATTACGCTCGTTTGCGTTACATCGTGAACAAGAGTGTAACAAAGCATGAAAATAATGGACTCAAGCTGTTTTACGCTTCTTTACACCGCCAAGTGTAGTGAAGCATAAACAATGATCAACTTGACAATGAATTACACTGACGTATGCTACGTAGCATAACGAGCATAAGGCGATTAATCTGCAAAAAGAAAGGAGCCGATCTGCTGTGCCTCCTTGGACTCTACCTTTAACCTTTTTGAAGCTCATTACGCTGCTTTGTGTAACAGAGCATAAATCCGACCCTAGACAAAAGACTTAGCAGAATATGCGAGAAGTCGCACATTACGCTGCTTAGGCCTTAAGCTTCACTAAATATGCTAAAGTAAGTTACCTTCTGATGTCAGAATATGTTAAGCAGAATTACATTAAGCGTCATTACACTTTGTTGTGTAGTGTAGCGTAAAGGCAGAAAACATAGTAAAATTGAAATCTGTAAGGAACTTGGAGACTTGATGCCGGGCATCGTTTCGCCTTGCTTTGCCTTGTTCTACCTTCTGGAATTCTATCACGAACTTTTGCCTGAATCGTGAATCTTCACCTGAGGCTGATTCACAATTTCCATAGTGTTTCACTAGGGGGGAAATATACATGTTGACTAGCATGGAGCCAATGTGGATGAAGGGGGATAATTAAAGATCTCAATATTAGTCCTAAGAATGACTTCATTTGACAATCCCATTCTCTTAGAGGCTCCAACAACTAAAACTTGATAGAAATGACTCAATTTTAGGCTTTTCCTATCTTCCACAATGAGCATCCCCCTCTTTCACATTGACCAGTGTGGATGCAACTAGGAAGTTTCATGAGGAATCCCAAATGCATCAAAATAACGTCAAATTTTTTTGTACTTGTACCAAAACCCTAGCAACCCTTCTGAAAGCCACTAGACTTCCATAAATCAATCATATATAGCCAAATCTCAATCCCCTAAGGCCCTCCACACTACTTCCATGCTAGCTAGTGTGGAGCCAACATGGAACTAAAGTGGTAAGCCAAAAAACCATTTAAAACCCCTAGAAATTACCAAGTTTTAACCCTGGGCTTCAACCATCAACATCAACAACCCTAGAGATGTGCATGTACAACCAAAATTGACCAAAAATAGGCAAAAACTAATCCCCTTTGATCCTCCATGTGAGCATGGATCTAGCATGAAACCAAAGGGGTGACTCCTAAAACCACTTAGAAACCCTCCAAATAGCCTATTTTTAACTCTAAACCATAACTCTTGACATTGGCAACCCTAGAAGCTAACATGCATGGTCAATTATCATTGAAACTAGCCTAGATCTAAAATTTATGATCCATATACACTAGGCACCCCCTCTTCCACACTGGCCAACATGGAGCCAGTGTGGATGGGTTGCTTTTCCTCCTTCGATAGTAGATTGACACTCTAGGAGACCAAAAACCTACATTGACAAAGCCTTGGACTTCAAAACTTTGAGATTGCACTCTTTTAACCTTGTTTTAATTCCTAAAATTCATCAACTCTCCTCCATCATGCTCAAGCAATTTCCCCAGCATGGATTAGGGGGGTATAACATTGCATGACCCTAAACAACCTCTAAACATGATCAAAATTGACCAAAAACTTGGGAAATCATAGTTTGTAGCCCTAAGAGCTTGGAAACCTAGTCAATTTGCTCCCTAGACCATGCTAAGACTAAAAAGTAAGGGCATTTCCTCTACCCCATTTTGGCCAACATGGATCCAATGTGAAGATTGCCCCAAACTTTTTTTAACACTTAAAACCCTACCCAAATAGCCTCAAAACATAGCTAGGGGATGCACAACTACTAGATCTTAGTTCTAGTTGCCCATCCAATCTTGTTTGATCCTATTTTGGCCCAAATTTGAATCCTCTATGTTTAGCCCCCTCCTATCCATGTTGGCCACTATGGAGAAAGGGTGGCATGACTTTAAGACCTTCTTTTTGAGCGTTTTCAACCTTCAAAGTGATCAATTTTGGTAGGTCAAGCCCCACATTGCCTTGGGAAGGCCCTAGAGTACTAATTCTAATCTTCTTAATTTCATAAAATAAATTTCCATTTATCTCCACACTAAATCCATGCTAGCCAACATGGATCTAATGTGGAAGAAACTTTTAGGCTTCCATGGGGGATTCCAAGCATTGAAATTAATGCTAAAACTAGTTCATTCCCTTTCCTAGTCAACTACACTAGCATCGAAGCCATCAAGGGTCAAAATCTACCAAAAAATCCTAAGAAACTATCCATATGTTTCATCTACACTATATTTCACCCCTTCCACACTGGCCAACATAAATCCAATGTGGATCTAGCACAGAGGCCTTAAAAGCCTTGCTTTTTAGCCCAAGTAGCCTCAAAATAGCCCTGGTTAGGTAAAAACTCACCTATGATCCTTATAGCTTGAAACCATGTCCTACTAAGGCCTAAAACTAGCAAAATATAATCCATTTTTAATCATTTTTTTACCAATATTAAACATATGTATCCCACTTTTCCTTATTTAGCCTATTCTAACCATTGTTGTATTGTTGACCTTGTCTAGCCTCAATACTACCTCTATTTCAATGTATTTGCCTTATTCTCTACATTATAGCTCTATGTGGCCTTTTTTAGCCTTTGATTGATATTATATGATGGGATTTGATCCTTCCTGACAACCATTTGGCACCATGTGACCATGGCCCACTAAGGCCTTCAACTAGCATCATGGCCTGCCAAGGCCTTAAACTAGTAAGCTTGTCACCTTAGTTGACCTTGTTTTACCTTATTATGCTTATTTCAACTTTATCTAATCTTTTCTTAACCTTTTTTTAGCCCTTATTTCATTTTATTAATTTCCTTCTATCTCTTATAGCCTTATATAACCTTTTTCCCTTGTGTTTTCATTTTATAGCATGGATTTGCATAATTTTATAGCATTTTGACATAATTTCCTTATCTTTACCCAGGTGCCACTTGATGTTCTTATGGTTGAAATACAAGAATAAATTATGATTACCTAGGAATAGATTAGTTTTCCCTTGTACCTACATGGACCCCATGGTGATTTTGAGTGGTGTATCAACCTTAATTACCTAGATCTTGAGCCTAAGAGTCTTGTTGACCATATAGCCTCTACCAAGAAACCTCTAGAATGGCCTAAAAACCTAGTTAGAACCCTTGACATTGAGGCTGGTGACATAACTAAAGACTCTCTAGTTGAGGTTCTTTTCATAACTAAAGATTTTTTAAGTAATAAGGATAATTATGTTACTTACTGTAGAGAGCAATATTTTGCTGCTAAACTAATAGGATTAAAGATGTCCAAAGTTTCTTAGACTAGAGGGAAGATTGGTATTATTGTGAAAATTTAACCCATGATAGGACTGCAAAGGAACATCTTTTAGGAACAATGACTCAACCATTTTTTGAAAAATACAAGTAGGAAATTAAGTATATAAATTGGACATTAGATTATATGAGTTTTAATTAAAATAGGCAATTAATAGAAGAGGTAAATAGAGAATTATGTCAACATATAAAAACACAAGCTATAATGAAAAAGATCAATAGTCAAATGGGTAAAATGTTCTACTAGAAAATTTGCCTTAAGAATCATTGGCAATCATGAGAGAAATCTACTTGCTATTCTAAGCCAAGAAGAAAACATTGGAAACCCAAATGGCCAACATGGTCTAAACATCCTTCTCACCTGCAACCTCATAATACATTTAAGTGTTTTATTTGTCAAGGAAATCATTTTTTATGGCAATGCCTTGAGAAGACAAAACATTCTTAGCAAGCAAATTTTATTAACCATTACAATTTATCTAAGTAATTGTATGAATATACCATTAATCCCTACATACCATTTGAACTTGGTGACATTTACATTGAATCATATGAATATTTTGATAATGTCATTAGTGATCCATAACCCTTTTTTTACTGATGGGGGAGAGGATAGTGATGATTCTGACATCTTCTACTACCATATGAACCGAAGTAGTAGATTTCCTCTTCATAGGATAGTCACAACATGACCAATGTATACCTCAGATGCCAAAACCCCAATCTTGAAATCTTCTTCAGATCAACCCCCTAGACACAAGTGACCTTGACCCAACAAAAGATGATCCCACCTATTAGATAATAAAAACCCAATTAAAAAGGTTAGAACTATAGCTAGATATACTTCTATAGATGACATTAATAAGATTATGTCACTTAGAAGGAGAATTAAACAAAAAGAACAAGAATTGGAAGAACAAAGATATATAATAGAAGAAAGAATACGAAAGTATCTAGATTCTCAACCAATAGAATTTGAGACAATCCTAAGTCCTATGTCAAATTCAAGGAATAACCTTAAAGAAGAAGTAAAAGAATAATAGTAAAAGTAGGTAACTACACCATCTCTAGATGAGCCAATAATATGATAGCAAAGGATAGCTCAATTACATAAGTATACACAATTGGCAAAAAGTGAATTAGAAGAATTAGAGAAGACTGAGTGTTGGGAGTAAGAGGTCCGAGCAAGAGTTGGTATCAGAGCCAAGTTCATGAAGACAATTTTAGAAGACATGCCCTGGTTGTAGAAGGCATGCCTTAGTTGAAGAAGGCATGTAGCCTATGTAGTAAGGCACATGTGTAGCTGACAGATAGGTGTAGAAGTGTAGTGAGTCATGGAAAGATGTTCTCGAGCCAGTGTATCATTCTTGAGCCACCTACATCAACATGATTGTTGAAAATCACTCTATATCAGGTTCTTCAAACCCTTACACTTATCATTTATCTAAATATTGTAGTACTTATACTTGTTCAATGATGCTTCCATTACCTAAGAAGCATGAGATATATCCACTTACAAAGCTATCTCCTCTTGAATCTTTAAGCTCAATGCATTTTTTCGAATGTGAACTTGAAATTAGTGGATTAGGTCTTCACCCTGTAGCCCTTTCCTTGTTCACCCCTAGGGAGGTTAGGAAGTGGATCTCCACTAGATATTCACATCCAACCGTACTTCAATTACAAACTAAAGAACCCCTACTAGATTATGCTAGTCGAGTGATGATTGAAAAACTTCAAAGATGTTGTCATCACTCAAGCAAAAGGTCATCTAGAGTCAGATGCTTTAGTCGTAATCCTTCCCAGTTTCACCCTTTCTCTACATGATCATAACTTGGCTAATAGTTTAATGATAATAGTTTATATTCTATTAGATATGAAATTAGGTAGTATTTATGCTATGATATGCACTAGATTAATTTTTAAGTTATTCCAAAGCATCAACATTAGGACCATTCAGTGAATAGTCGGTATCTTGTGGAAATTCAAGCATAGAACATAGATCAACCTTAAACACAAAGAATTTACTAATCCATACACTATACCCTCAGCTTGACAACACTTTAGAAGAATTCTATGAACATGTCTTACCCAAAAGATCAAGTCACAATCTAGGTAAAAGACATTATCAGGTGACACTGAAAAACTCCTAAATTTTCAAAAACAAATCCATTTTGTCCTCTAGATCAGGGAGAATCATCTCAAAAAAGGATTCTACCTCCTATCTAGAATCCTTCCACACTGGTCCTAGGAAGAAGATCCTTCCATACATCTCCTAAACAAGATGAAAAAATGATCTTAGCTTCAGAAGAGACTATACGTACAGTCTTTAAGAACCTAGGCATGACATATGATGTTGATAAACTCCTAGGAAAGAAGCCAATCCAATCACCTATTAGGAAGAAAACTTCTAAAGAAATACTTAAACCAATAGACACTAGTAGTACCCCTAATGAACATAAAGGCAAACAACCTAAGGAACATGTTGAGATCACTGATTCTAGTAGTGAAGGTGGTAGTTCCTCAAAACCCTATTTACACCATTCTACTATAAAGTATGGCCATTAGTATCATTGTGCAGAATGTGATGCCTTGTTAAGAATTAGTATGAATGCCTCAAAAGATCCAAATACAGAAGATCAAAGGCTAAGCTAAGAGAAAAGATCCATATCCTTTTCCAAAAGCTATCTATTGATCCACCAACAAATACAATCCAAATGCAAAACTAGGCTAACTCAAAAATTAGTGATATAATAAGTCAGTCCTATATGTTAGAAGGGTAAATCTTTAAAAATTCCCAAAATTTAAATAAAACCTCATATGGATTTAGACAATATCAAAAAAAGAATGTCTCCTCTAAAAAAAAGAGAGAAAAACCCTCACAACATACCATTCTAGAATATGATGCTAATATAGATTCTCCTAGTTCTTTACAAGACCATAGGTCCCAATATAGTACAGAACAAAAGGGAAAATCAAGGGTAAATGTGAATGAAGAATCAATGTCTAGTCCCATGGTTATTACCAATGACGAAGGTAATGAAAGACAAAGAACAGACCTAGACTCTAAGGAAGAAAATTTGGTAAACAATCTTGAAATTTATATCCAGACCCCTCAACATTATTAGACAATAGTTTCATGAATGATTAATAAATGATAACCTAGATTTAATCTAGAGAGACTCTTGTTTCCATAAAGATAAATAGTTATTCATCAAATTTCAAGTTTCATAGACTGATAAATCATGCTTGATAAGAAAACTTCTAAGCACACTATCCAAAATGTCATCTTTAGCTTTACAGGAAATCTAAGGCATTGGTGGAATCAAATAGATGCTTATTGCCAATGATACCATTGAATTATTAGGCCTAAAAATATCTCAAGGAATATTCTCTCTCCAAATTCATATTATTAAATCCATCAACAAGTTTCAAAACAAGCCTAGGGAGAAAACATAGTTACAAAGATTTTTTGGATGTATTAACTATGTATCAAAATTTTACAAGAATTTGGCTAAAGACTATAAACTCCTAAATGAACAACTTAGTCTAAATCTGCCACCTTGGTCAAAACAACAGACAAACACAATTATACATCTTAAAGAACAATGTAAGAAATTGCCAAAGCTCTTGCTACCCATGCATGGAACATTAACACTAGAGATAGATGCTTCTTATGAATTCTGGGGAGTAGCACTAAAAGAAGAAAAAGGCAAGGTCATATGAATCTATAGGTATGCCTCCAAGAAATTCTCCAAAGTGCAACAAAATTTTCATAGTACTCATAAAGAGCTTCTCACCATAATTAAAGGCATTGAAAAATTTAGCTTATTCCTACTGCATAAGCATTTCATAGTTAGGAGCAATCTAAAGCATTTTGATAAGTACTTAAGTACAAAAGCCTTGAAATTTCTTATTTTTACTCTACTCATAGAAGTATATGCTTTTAAGCATTACCACTATGTACTCATAGCAAGTTCTTGTTTGTAATCTACTCATAGAAGTTTGAATAATATGAACAAGAAGATTATTTGCAGTATATCTTTATGCATGGTTATAATTTCTTTCTACTATGTTATGTGCATTTATGTTACTGTAAGTGCAAAAATTAGAAAAAAAAATATTGAGTGTTGGAAGAGAGAGGTCAGGGCAAGAGTTGGTATCAAAGCCAAGTTTGTTCAGAATGTTGCAGAAAGCATGCCCTGGTTGTAGAAGGCATACCCTAGTTGTAGAAGGTGTGTAGGTGAGGATAAAATCCTAAAACTAAGTTCCTCATTGAACCCTCAACAGGCTCAAGACATCACCAAAGTCCTACAAGACAACATTAAGGCCTTCACCTAGTCATATGAAGATATGCTAAGTCTAGATACATGTTTAGTCCAACATAACATCATACCTGATCCAAGAATTAGACTAATTAAGTAGAAAGTATGTAAGATTGGACCTAATTTGGCCTTGGAAGTTCATGATGAAATCTCAAAGCTCTACCAAGCTAGTTTCATCAGGGCTATTGACTACATAGAATGGATGTCCAACATAGTGGTAATTCCCAAAAATAATGGGAGTAACTACATTTGCATCAATTTCTGAGATCTACATAAGGAAATCATCAAGGATGACTTTTCTTTTCCTAGTATTGATTAACTTATGGATACTATGGTTGTACATACCTTATTATCCATCATGGATGAATTTTCAGAATACAACTAGATTAGGATCAACCTAGAGCATAAACTTAGCATGACCTTCATGACCCCTTGGGGTACCTTTTTCTATGCCATGATGTCCTTTGACCTTAGGAATGGGGGAGCAACCTACTAGAGATTCATGACGTATAACTTTAGTGACTACATGTTAGGTCTACTCAATGATTATGTAGATGACATAGCTGTTAAATTCAAAGTGGCTAGTGATCATGCACATAACTTAGACATGGTACTTAAATGATGCCTTAAGTATGAACTTAGGTTCAATCCCAAGAAGTGTGTCTTCAATTTCAAGATCGGTAAGATGCTTGACTTTGTAGTATCCAAAGTAAGAATACATGTCAATCCTAATAAGGTTAAGGCCATTTCCAAATGGGCAGTGCCTACTAACCTTAAAGAGCTTTAGGGATTATAAGGTAGATTACAATTTATCCATAGGTTTATTGCTAGGCTTATGGATAAGTTACAATCCATGCAACACTTACTTAAGAAATAAGTTCACTCTAAGTGGATGGCTCAATGCCAAAAGGCCTTCTAAAATCTTAAGCAAGAGTTGGCACAACTATCAATGATCTATCCTTCACAAGAGGGTAGAGATACCAATATACTACGTTAGTCATGCATTAGTTTCCCATGAGACTCAATGCATTAAGGTGGAGAAATATTGTCTAGCACTAGTCTTCTCATTGAAGAAATGGAGGCACTACCTCTTTAGGAGCTAGGTCAATGTTCTTGCAAAGATAATGTGCTCAAAGCCATAATAACCAACATCTATGAGAGTAGCCATATAGCTTGATGGAAAGCCATAGTAGTGGAGTTTGACCTTCATTGCATCTCTCAATCCTCAATAAAAGTTCAAAAAATAGTCATAAAACTCACTATTTCACCCGTTGATTATCAAGAAATAATAGATCCTAAGTTCCTTTGATGAACATGTCAACACTGTTGGCCAAGTGCCTGAGGGCTATGAGGTGGTCATGCACTTTAATCAAACTTCAACTACCCATGGGGCCAGTGCTACTACCATCATAATGTTCCCATCTTGTGAAATCTAATCCTTCACCTACTATTTTAAGTTTCCATGTACCAACAACATTGTGGAGTATGAGAGTTTAATCAGGGGAATGATGGTAGCTTGTGACCTAGGAATCAAGTGCTTAATGATCAAAGGGGATTCCCAACTTATGGTCAACCAAGTAACTAAGGTTTATGCATGCAACACCAAACATTTACAACCTTATTGTGACTTAGGAAAGAAATTATTACAATAATTTACAAATGTTGATATCCAACATATACGCTAAAATAAGAATGCCATAATTGACATCATTGTGATGCTAGCCCTTAGTGTGAAACTAGATGTATTTAGTAAGTTATCCACCTTGACTTTGGACTATTCTACCTCCATCATGTAAAGCACTGAGGATACCTTTGTGGCCATAGTTCATATTGCTCTTGACAGTGATTGGTATTGTTGTAATCAGAAAAATTGATTGCTGGAAAATTCAAAGATATGGCATAGCAGCCTTAACTTTGAATCCATAGGGCCTCCAAAAAATGAGATTTTAGATACCCTATATGGTTTAGCATATCTCCTAGGAACTTACAAAATTAAAAATAGGGGTTGAGAAAATAAAATGCAAAAATTACAGATCTAGAAAATGAAAAGAAAATGCAAATTTCACACAAAATGAAACCTTAAAAATTTATTAAAAAATAATAAAGAATGAGTTCCAAAAATGTGTATAAGAAATGCCTATGAGATACCAAAGGGAGGTTCTTAGGAGTAGAAGTTCAAAGCTTGTTGAAGTTGATGTGATCTACTCCATGATCCGAGTGTTCATCCACTTCTAATGATTTCAAACCTCCTCTACTACAAATTGCAAATCTACAAATTTGGTCACTACTAAGAGGTAAGAAAAGTGGGGAATTTAACTACTAGAATGCTCCACACTAGGAATTGGGGATCCTAGAAATGCAACATTAAAACCAAACACCCATAAGTCTTAAGGGGGTAACAAAGGGAGTAACAAGGCTATAAGGGATCCATGCTAGGAGGTTCCAAGAAGCTATATTTTACAAGTGTTATAAGAGGTCTTGGAAGCCAAAATTACTATAATCCTAAAAAATTCCAAAGTGTAGAACCTGAAAAGGATGTTCGTTCTTTGATTTTATAGGTTTTGGACTATGATTTTTGCTAAAAATTGGCTAATAGATTGGCTACAAATTTCTACCTTGTACAAGTGAGATGGATGCCAAAATTTGAAAGGTAACCATATAGAGTAAGTGCTAAACCCCCATGGTCATTTCTTTTACTATAAATAGTAATGGGGAAATACCTTCTATGCTGGAGATAGATCTTCTATTCTAGGCATTCTACCATCCTCGCTAAAGTGGTTGGTTAACCTTGAAGTCATTAGAGTGTTGAAATCTTGCTCATGTTACTTCATGCTAGAGGCATGCAATTTCTATGCTAGGGGTGAAGCCTCCACACTAGGGGCAAGTTTTAATGCTAAGGGGAAATGCCTCCACTCCTCCACATTAGGGGTAGGTGAGATTTACCCCCTATAGTTATTTATAGTGTAAAAAAGTGTACACCTCCCCACCCCGCCCCACCAATAAAACCCATCAAATTGTCATTTTTGGCATCCCAAAAGGCATTTTTGACCTTTCCAAGCCAAAATATAAACACTAGATGACTCTTTCTACTTGGGGAATGAGGCTTTGACCACCTATGAGGCATTTTTAAGCCCCCAAAAGTATGAAATATGTGAGATTACCCCTTATGGATTACAATCTTCACATCTACAATGAAGTTTTACCTCAAGTTTCATGGGCTAAAGGCTACATGATAGAAATCAACTACACCATGAAATTTTTTGTGGTATTTCAATAGCCCCTCTTTGTTGGTGTCTAGAGGATTGACTCAAGAGGCATTGACAAAGAATACAAAACACCACTACATGTCCACCACTAACATTCCCTCTCTGCACTTGATCCAGTTATGTCAAAGCATGCTGAAGAGTGCTTGTGATGATGGGATAAGGCTATGATGAAGAAATGGTAATTAGGAAGATGGTTATGTAGGCTAACAATGCATTCCAAGTGTTTTCATAATGCCTATAGCATTACATTGACGGTGTTGAAGTATTGGTCATTTAGCAAATGCATTTGAGAACCCAATCACTTTGCTCCAATGTTACTTTGGCCATGGGGCTTTGAAGCTTCATTGGCCATTCAGCTTCTTGGTAATTTTCTTCTCCCCTGTACCCCCCTCCCCCTTATTTTTTATGGGGTGAAACCTTCATTTGGGTTTCTTCACCAAGGCTAGTTAGATCTACTTTTCCCATTGAGTGAGTTGTGTTACACTCAATAGACATGGAGGTTATCCCATCGAATAAGATGTTTTACATTTGACACTCTTCAATTTTTTTCTACTAAATGAGCTATGCCACATTCAAGTGAACTTAATGATGGAGCATGATGAATAATTGTTGTATGATCATGATCCATGGATGATAACCATTGATCAATGTTGCTTTTCAAGATATGGAAGGTTATAACCCAGCTATGGGATTGGGCTCAAGAAGTAGTGTTAGATGAAGGAAAATGGTATAAGCACTCTTGCCAAAGTAGGACAAACTCATCAAATCTTGCACATTGAGGTCATGTAGTAACTCACTACTATAATGAGTTGCACCTTTTTCAATGGATATAGGCTTCATCCTACAAACACAACTCCAAAGGGATAAAAACACCAAGAAAATAGAGCATGTTATAATGTTACAATGCATATAGGCTAAACAGAATGATAAAATCAATCTACCAAGTCATCAATGTTGCCATTTTAAGGTTGTGGTAGGCCATGGTACTAGTTTAAGCTCCTAGCAAGTTGCGGTGCCAATTTAAGATCATATCAAACCATGGTGCCAATTTAAGGCCTTGGAAAGCTATGTTACCATCAATTTTAGGGCTTGGTAGGTTGTACTACTAGTTTAGGGATTAGTTTTTAAAGGCCATAAACTACATTTAAGATGGCTTTAAGTAGAAATGATTGACCAGATTGGCCAGCTCATTCCCATCCATGTTGACAATTCTAAATGCTTCGTTACCATAGGCTCTAGTGACAAGATGGGGTCCTTCCCAGTTGGCTAAGAATTTATGTACATGCTTATAGATGCCTTTGAGAACTAGGTCTCCCTCCTTGATTTTACACTTAATTAAGTTATGATTGTGCTACCATTTCTAGCTCTCTTGATAGTGCTTGATGTGAGCAAGTGCTTGCATATGTTGCTTCTCCACTTAGTCCAAGTCTACTATCCACAACTCCTTGCTTTGCTCATCATTCATGAAATCAGTCAAGGCCATCTGAAGTGATGGTACATGTAATTCAAGGGGTAAAACAACTTCAAAATCATAAACCAAGCTATAAGGCGTTACACTATTGGTCATATAGTAAGTTGTACGATAGATCCAAAGTGCATGGATAAGCCACTCATGCCATTTGCGCTTGCTATTATTGAGCATTTTTTTAAGTAAGTTGATGATGGCCTTGTTGCTTGCCTTTGCTAATCTATTGGCTTGAGGATAATAAGATGATGATAAATAATGCTTAATGCCTAGGTAATGATAGAAATCGTTTATCTTTTGGCTACTAAATTATGATCCATTCTCTATAACTATGGTTATGGGAATGCCAAAATGGGCTACAATGTTATCTAGGATGAATTTACAAACTTTTTTAGATGTGGTATTCCTTAGCAAAACAGCTTCAACCCACTTAGTAAAGTATTTAGTTGTTATGATGATAAAGCTATGCCCTACAAAAGACTTAGGCATTGTAGAACCAATGATGTCCAACCTCCATCATTAAAATGGCCAAGTGAGTTGAGTTATGTGCAACATAGTTAATGGTACATGTATGACATTGCTATGTCATTCGCACATGTCACAATGTTTAACCTTTTGTAGGCAATTGCTTTCTATATGGGGCCAATAATAGCCTAACCATCAAATCTTAGTGGCCATAGCTCTAGGTCCTATATGTCCCCCATAAATGGCCTTGTGAACCTCCTCTAACACTATTCTAGCTGTGATTTTACTCAAGCACTTCAACAATAAATCATCATAGGACTATTGACATAATGTGTTATCACCTACGATGACAAACTACTTTCATTGCTTGTGTACATCACCCTTTTGAGTAGTAGTCAAGCCTTGTGAGGATTTACCATGCATAAGGTAAAATTTGATATCATCATACCATTCCCTGGTAGGAGTAGTATGAACTAAAGTAACAAAGCTATCCTTATCATTCTATGTGATTGGAATAGCATAGTCCATGGTTAAGATGGGCAACTTACTAAATACATATCCAATGTTGCTATTGCATCAGCTATGGCATTTTCATTTCGAGGTATGTGTTGGATATCAACATCTACAAACTATTGTAACAATTGCTTTCCTAGGTTGTAGTAAGGTTATAAACACTTCGCTTTACATGCATAGACCTTAGTTACTTGGTTAACCACAAGTTTTAAGTCACCTATGATTGTTAAGCATATAATTCCTAGTCCATAAGCTACCATCATCCCTCTAATTAAATCCTCATACTCTACTATGTTGTTGGTACATGGAAACTCAAAGTGATAGGCAAAGGATTAGATTTCACTAGATGGAAATGTTATGATGGCATGGGCAATTGAAACTCCATCAAAGTGCATGAATGCCTCATGGCCCTTGAGTACTTGGTTAACAATGTTAATATGCTCATTAGGGAATTTAGGATCTATGGCTACTTAGTTATCAACAAGTGAAATTGTGAGTTTTACGGCTATAGCTTAACCTTTCATTGAGGATTGAGAGATGTAACAAAGGTCAAAATCTATGGTTATGGCTTTCCATCGATCTATTCAACTACTTTCATAGATATTGATCATCATGGCTCTGAGAATGTTATCCTTGCAAATGAAGTTGACTTGGCTTATGAAGAGGTTATATCTCCACTTCTTCAATTTAGTGTATTCATCCTAACAGGCAACTAATGCATGGCTAAGATAGTATATTGGCATCTCTACCCCATCATCACATTTCTAATAGAGTAGAGAGGAAATGAATGTGTCAAAGATGGTAAGGTAGATGTAAAATGGTTTACCCTCTTGCAAAGGACAAATCATTAGTAATTGTATCAACTCTTTCTTAAGGTTTTTAGAGCCCTCTTGGAATTGAGCCATCCACTCATAGTGAACCCCTTTCTCAAGAAAGTGTTGAATGGATTGTAACTTATCTGTGACTCTAGGGATAAACCTACAAATAAATTGCAATTTTCCTTGTAATCCTAGAAGCTCCTTAAGGTTTGTAGGTGCTACTAATTTGGATATGGCCTTAACCTTATCAAGATTGACACAAATCCTTACTTTAGACACTACAAAGCCAAGCATCTTACTAATCTTAATACCAAAAACACATTTCTTAGGATTTAGCCTAAGCTCATACTAGGCATCATGTAAGCACAAGATCTAGGTCATTAGGCACTTTGGACTTAATGGCTATATCATCCATGTAATCATTAAGAAAACCTAGAATGTAATAACTGAAGATGTAGGTCATGACTCATTGATAAGTTGTTCATGCATTCTTAAGGCCAAAGGGCATCATGGTATAGCAAAAGGTACCTTGAGTCATAAACATCATGCTAAGTTGATGCTTTAGGTTAATCCTAATTTGGTTATATCTCAAGAACCCATCCATAAAGGACAACAAGGCATGCCTAGCCATAGTATCGATAAGTTGATCAATACTAGGCAAAGGGAAGTCATCCTTGATATTCTCTTTATTTAGATCTTGAAAAATGATACAAATATAGATAATCTCAACTTTTCTAGTGACTACCACTATGTTGGACACCCATTCTACGTAGTCAAAAGCCCTAATGAAACTGGCTTGGTAGAGCTTTGAGATCTCATGACAAACTACCAAGGCCAAATTAGGTCAAATTTTATGCACTTTTGCTTAACTGGTCTAATTCTACAGTCTAGTATGATGTTGTGTTGTACTAGGTGCAAGTCTAGACCTAGAATATCTTAATATGACTAGGAAAAGACCTTAATATTACCTTGTAGAAACTTGGTAATGTCTTCAACCTATTGAGGTTCCAATGAGGAACTTAGTTTAAGGGTTTTCTCCTCACCATTGTGTGTTCTGGCAAGAACCTCAACTAGAGAGTCTTTGGTTATGTTTCCTACCTCTAAGTCAAGGGTTTTAACTAAGTTTTCAAGTCATTCTGGAGGTTTCTCTATTGAGGCTATGCAGCTAACAAGACTCTTAGGCTCAAGATCTAGGCAATCAAGGTAAATATATCATTCTGCATCATCATGGGATCCATGTAGACAGAAAGGTAAATTGATCTACTTTAAGGTACTCACACTTTAGTCATGCATGTCAACCAAAATCATATTAAGTGGCACCTCGGTAAAGATGAATAAACAATGCTAAAATGCTATATGATATTCTAATGCAAAAAATGTTATTCAAGGCTATAAATAGAGTAAAAACAAGTAAAAAATTTGTAATAAGGGCTAAATAAAGGTCAAAAAAGGGAAGTACAATAATTAAGGCTAAAAATGATCAAAAAGGATCATATTTTTGTTATTTTTAGGCCTTAGCAGGCCATGATGCTAGTTTATGGTCATAGCGGGCCATGGTCACATGGTGCTAAAAGGTGATCAAGGAAGGCCAAACCCCACTATTTGATACCAATCCAAGGCTAATCAAAGGAAAATAAGGTCATAATAAGGTAGATAAAGAACATATAAGGCTATGTAAAGGCTATACCAGTTCAAGAATGTCAACAATACAACACAAGGCCAAAAACAAGTCAACACATCATATAATAGGGCCAAATCAAGAGAAGCAGGCTACATATCATGAAACCTGGCTAATATAGGTAAAAAATGGTTAGGTTTTTCCATTTCTAAAACTTAGAAAGCCATGTTTTATGGCTATAAGGTTGTTAGGTAAGTTTGTACATTAATTAGGGCTATTTCAGGGCTATTTAAACTAAAAAGTAAGTTTTGAAACTTCACCCCCTTATTTCCATGCTGGCCAACATGGATGGAGGGGGTCTCAGCATGGAGAATCAAAATTCAAGTCAAAATTAGATCAAAAAAAGTCAAACAGCTAGCTAGGACCCAAATCTAAGAGTTATGCATCACCTAGTTTTGTTTTGAGGCCATTTGAATTAATTTCGAGTGCTAAAACAAATTGAAATTTCTTTCCCAAAACACGCCCCCCCCCCTTTTTCCACAGTAAGCACTATGGTCCCAACATGGAAAACTAGAGATGCACTTGTTCTATCATTTTGGGATGGTTTGGAAGCACATCGACTAGGTTTCTAGGCTTCTAGGGCTATGGATCATGATTCTACAAGTTCTTGCCTAATTTTGATCATGTTTAGAGGTTACTTAAGGGCATCTAGGCCAAAATAAAATCAAATGGGCATAATTTTAAGGCTATGAGATCCTAGGCTTCTTCATCATAGATTTTTGGTCTCCATGAGTGTTTTCTTATAACCAAAAGTGGAAAGGTAGCTTCACCCTCTTATTTCCATGCTACCCAGCCTAGAAGGAGCCTCCTCCAACATGGATGAAATAAGAATCCTAGATCTATGCTAATTTGGATCATAATCAACTATGCATGTTAGCTCCCAAAGTTACCAAGGTCAAGGGATAGGCTTTTAGGTCAAATTTTAGCAATTTTGGGTGTTCCTAAGTGGTCTTTGGGCTTTTCTCATTTTTTTCATGCTAGGTATGGGATGCACAACATGGATCCAATTAGGGAGATCACTTTTTTACCAACTTGTATTTATTTTTGTAGGTTTGGAGGATATCGAAAGGTGAAAACATGATCCTAGGGTGTACACAAGGCTGTTTGGTGTCTATTTGAGGTGTCTAAGGGTCATTTTTTAGTCATCCTTAAGTTCCCCCTTGCTTCCACATTGGCTAGCATGAAAGCAATGGCTCCCATAATGGAAGAACTAAGGGACTCTATTTTTACTATTTTTATAGCTTCTAGCCATGCATGTGGATCTCCAAGGTCGCTACTATTGATTGTTGATGCCTAGGATTGAAATCTAGTTATTTCCAAGGTTATTAGATGGTTTTTAGGCTCCCCCACCCCACACCCCACCAATCTGATTACCAAGTTCATCACTAACAATCCACCACCTTAGGCAACAAGGGAAGAAGCAAACATCATTGGCTCACATACCTCACAGATATCTAGACTATGCCAGAGTATAATCAATATAATGTTGACAATATTCTGATGGTGGCACACAGGGTCCACACATTGTTTTAAAACCAACCTAGCACCATATACCATCTATAGGACTAAGCATGGTTATTATAGTGTTTTTATGCTTTTGGCTTTATTGGCTAAACTACCTTTTCTCATTTTGTCAACTTTATAAACTTCTTGCAAGTATAAGGTCAATGATCAAGGCCTAATCACTAGCAATAAAACCTTGGCAGTAGCTCAAACCATCTTAGATTTATTTACCAAAGGCCCCTAAATCAAGATTGTTATGTATGAATAGTTAAGAAGGGACTTTGATGGATACACTAAGAAATTTGATCCTATCTACAAGAACTGTGGCCAACAGGATGATACAAAACTGATGGGTGGACTCCAGGAGCACCTAGGATTAGACCTTTGCAGTTGGGACCTCTGCTTAAGCCACATCGAACAAGAGGACGAAAAGTAAACATATGAGTTATAACACCAAATGTTTTATGGTCACTAAATTTTTAAGTGTTTTATCATTTTAACTAGTTATTACACATACCTATGTTAATGCTAAATGTTTGGTTGTCATCTTGCAGAACCTTCCACCTCTACCAATGTCACCTTATCAGTTTCAAGACATCATGACAATACCCTCATCTTGAAGTTTGGTGAGGTGATACAAGCATAGGAGTGGTTGAGGAAATAGGCACCTAAATACATTCAAGAAAAAATTAATCATGTGGGTTTGCTTGATCTATTTATGGCACCTATCCCTTCCATCCCCACTGTAGAGTTGATGCACATCATCAACTCCTTATATAAAGAAGCTGATCATTTCAACACCATCATTTGAGGCATGCCAATTATCATAGCCATTTATGATGATACCTTTTGCAACTTGTTTGGTATCCCCACTAATGGGGCAAAGGTTGCCACTAGAATAGTGAAGGAAGTGGGCCATCACAAGGAAGTTTTGGAGTGGCTTGGTGCTAGCATGAACCACTCCAAGATCTCCATGGATAGCTTTATGAACCATGAGACAAATGCATCATATCCTTTGTTTAGGTCCCATGTGTTTCCTAAACTATTATCACAAAAGAAGGTAATTGCCATCATGCAAGGGTGAACCTTTCAAAGGGTCCTAATGGATGGTATTAGATTCAATTGGGTGGTTGCTTTGGCTATTAGGCTTCAGGATGAGATTCTTAGACTTCACGATAAGACCTCTACTATAATGCATATGCACTTTGCATTCTTTGCAGGTTACTTGAAGAGGTTTGTAGAGTTTCTAATGATGTGAAGAAATTGGTAATGGCTTTCCCAAAACCAAAACTAGCTTTCTAGGACTTGGATAAAGTTCATTTATCCAACCATGTAGGCCTAGAACGCACCAGATGATATGGATAATTTGTTATTTTTTACAACCAAGGATATTGGTGGTAGGTAATGTGAATCCCCTAATAGCATGGGGGAGGAGCCCCTCATAATTCTAATGAGTGTCCTAGAGGCCAAACAACTTCATAGAGATGTTGAAGGGGTAGCTAGGACCAAGCTCAAGAGGCCTGTAGAGGAAGCACCACCAGCATTAGAGCAACCCATCCAAAAGAAGATTAAGTATAAGCTTAAGACATCACATCAGATAATCAAAGGTACATTTTATCTATGTTTTATCTATTCTATGTTTTAAAACTTATGGCTTTATTATGATTTCATGTGCTAATCAATTTTATGTATTATGATTGTAGGTAAGCGTCAGGTCATGGCAGCCCAAGCTGCGGTGGAGGAGGAACAAAGGTGTGCAAAGGAGGCACTCTTACAACAACATGAGGCTAAAGGGTTAGCCAACATAGATATAGATGATCTAGATGCCTTTTTTAGTTAGGAAATTCCAGGTACATCTCCCATCATCATCCTAGAGGAGGAAGAGAAGGAGCCAGGTATGCGCATGTCTTAACACTTCTTGTCATATCTTATTGTTTTAGGTTTGGCTTTTGTCCTAACCATTTGATGATTTTTATACTTATAGAAGTTCCTAAGCCACCATTGTAGGCTCTTGTCCCAAAGTTTCATACAAAACCATGGGTAGATATCTCAAACAAGGTGGATTTTATGTGTGGGATGGCCAAGGACATCATCGACAAGTTGCAATAAGTTGCACCTAAGATAGGTATTAACTTTATTTTCTATGCTTTAATTATTTTTCTATCTATATTTTATGTTTATGTTATGGCTATCTTAGGTTATAAACTATGTTTATGGTTGTATTTTATGTTTTTGCAGTGTCATCTATGGAGTGGGACCCTAGCTAAGACATGGAGATTGACTCCTTACCGAAGCTTTCCTCTAATGTCTCTAGTGTACCCGTGAACTTGAATGAGACTACTACTGATCTAGCAATGTCATGTGCAATAACTTCATGGAAGTTGGAGAGGTCCAATAAGTTCCTATGGAAGTATGTTGTGGCCTTGAGGGAGAGAACTCAATGGCAGGAGGATGTGATCAAAGAAATCTAGGATCACAAGGCCTTGGTGGAAGCCCAAGTGGCTAACTTAAGGGAATAATAGACCAAAGAGATCATGTGGACCCACTACTAGCATGTCATCCAGGATAAGGTAGCACTCTCATGAGAGATGGTAGAGCAATGGATGCATATGGACCTCATCTCCCAAAAGGTTGAGGATTGGAAAGATCACTGCGCTTGGTTCCTATAGCAGGGTAGGACCTAAAAGGACCACAAGAGACAGTATAAGGTTGATCATGAGGCCTACCTAAATTGGCTCAAGGAGGAGTTAATTGAATGATATAAGAGAGAGCTATTCATTTAGGGGATCCAAGTGGAGAGTGCCTGCCAGCTCTTTGAGAGCACTCTTACAGTGGAGAAATCCCCTACTCCTCAAATCACCACTACTACAGGTGAGGCCTCCACAGCTACTATTATGTAGGGATCACCTACTTGGACAAAATTAGAAAGGACTAGAATCTCACCAACACTAATTTTGTGAATATTGAATAGGCTAATATGACGGAGGACCAAATTCTCCATCATTTGGAAAATGACCTTCAACATCTATCCTTGGAAGTCATGGAGCTGGAGTTCCCACAAGTTTGATGCATTTTATGTTTTAGTTTTACTTTCAGTTATGGTTTTGTTTAAGTTATAGTTTTGGCTATTGGCTACTAATTGGCTATGTGTTATGTTTCAAGCATTAGGAGATATTAGTAGCCCCAATGGTGAGGATGGGAATGACCCACCACTTCCTTCTTCGAATGCCACCTAGCACCCTCCATCTACTTATTTCAGCTTCTTGGCTATTTGTTTTTTTTTTATGTTGATGGCTATTATTATCCTAGACAATGTTATGGATGACTATTATAATTTTTTTACAATTTTCCACACAGTTTGGCCATGCCTATGTATGTTATAAACATTTTGAATTTAAATTTTTGGTTTCATCTTGGCTATATATATTATTCTAGTGTTATCAACATCATAAATGGCTATGTTGAAAATTTTGGTTATGAACTTAAATGGCTAATAAATGTTATTATAGGCTAAACATAAATAGAATAAAAGAGACATTTTCCAATTTTAGGCCATGGCAAGCACAAGTTGCATTGTTTTGCCAATTTAAGACCATGGAGAGTCATCTTACATTGCTCATTTAAGGCCATGGTGAGCTGTGTTACATTGCCAGTTTAAGGCCATGGTGAGCCATGTAATGTGATTGTTTGCACTACCAATTTTAAACGATGGCAGACCGTGGTATGCTATTTTGCCAATTTAAGGCCATGGGAGGCCATGTTAAAAAGAAACTCATATTTTTTTGATGATTTTTGCATTTAAAAAATTTTATGATTTTTTAGTTTATATCATGCTAAACAAGTAAAGTAGAGAAAGAAATAAGGCCATAATAAATAGACATGAAAATAAAATAAACTTCTACGTGGTCACTTCATCATTTTGGGGATTGGCTTTGATATCATAAAATACTAGCAACATTGACTTCCCTTCCCTCAATGAAGAAGGAACCATTATCACATGGATAAATTCCTCATTAGCATGGATGTCCTCACTAATAGGGATGGAAGTAAACATTTTGAAAAGTATCTCACAGTATGTGTTGGAAGTCATGATCATGTCATACAAGCTCAGAGTTGTGTTCTTTTGTTGGAGGAACTCTCTGATATGATCCATCACATTAAGAAAGTTTTTGTCATTGGCCATGGGTTTATCGCTTCAGTTATTTTTCACTTCCTCCACATGCCCCAAAATGTGAACTTCAGCCTTAAGTTGTTAGGATCTTTCCTCTTTCCTCTGGTTTTGGAATTTGGGATCCTTCTGTAGTTCACTAGTTGAGGTAGGCTAGACAAAAGAGGTCATAGGTATAGCTAATATGGGAGTTAGCTTTGGTGGATCCACTTCCTTTCATGCCTTACCCTGCTTGTTACCCTTGTTTTTACACTTTTGCTTATGCTTCTTCCTTTGCTTGGTTGAAACCTTTTGGTTGTTAGTCATTGGTTATGAGGAATAGGTAGTAGCATTGGCCATCACGGTAGGTCATTGTGTGCTTATGTTGATTGGTTGGGCTACTGCTAGTTGGGTTATGTTAGGCTAGAACACCTTGATGAAAAAAGGCTTCCTTGGAGGCACTTGCAATTGTACTCTCACAAAAAAAGGGGGTCTTGTGATGGTGGAAGCTAAAGAGGTCCTTTCATCATGAGGGGATACCCAGATCATGAACAGTTCCCTCATTGGTCCCTGATTATCATTGATGTTGAATGCTAAAATAACATAGGGGTTGTTACTAGCATTTAATTAGTCCTTGTACACTTGCATCAACTAATTTTGTGGTTGGATAGGCTTGGAACCATCTAGGATCAACTCTCCCCTATCTATCATTTTCTACAAGTCATCCTTCAACCTAAGGTAGAAGTTTGTGTCATGACCACGTAGTTGGTGATAGTGGAAAAAGTGGTCTAGTTTAAAGTACCTAGGCAATTGAGGGTCATTTTTTGTAGCTCAAGTAGGGTCTTTGGCTATTTCACATAGTCGCTCATGCTTCTTTTAGGTGGCTTTAGTCATTTTCTTATATTGTATGCACCCACTCTTCAATAGTTGATCTAGTAAGTTGAATGGCTTCAAAGGTAATACAATGTACTTGCTTCAATCCTTCTACTCAAAGTTTGGCCTAGTTGCAATTGATCTAGTGGCCCTAGAGGTTGATGGTTGGTTATCATGGTTATTGGTAGGGGCCTTGGACGGGTTCACCCTTGGTCCTTGGTTAGTGATCTTGGCCTCTTTGGTCATCACATTGTTATGTTTTCTCTTTTTCTTGTCCTTTGGTGCATGTTGATTTTTGTATGCTACGTAGGCCAAGTGATGACTGGCCTCCTTAGCATCCTCTATATTTTTTATTTTAGAGACCACTTGACTAAGTATCCATGGATCAAGATAGTATAGCTTGGACTTTATGAAATCATTGACCACCCCCTTGAATATAGCCAAAAGGTAAGTTTTAGCTATAGGCTCTGGTATTTCGTTTAGTAGACTGTTCCACTATTGGATGAACTTTTTCATGAGCTAAAGGAATCCCTACTTAACCTTCACAAGTTGGTCAAGCATAGTATTAGGCTTCAAGTTGTACTCAAAGTGGTTAATGAACTGGACTATAAGGTCTTCAAGGGAGGATACAGATCCTCTGGGTAGGACACGGTATCAATCAAGTGCTTTCCTAGTCAATGACATAGGGAAGATTCTCATAATATTATGAGGCCATGGTTGCAATAGCAAGCACTCAAATCAAAAGGTTATAAGGTGAGCATTGAGATCATCTTCTCCATTATAGTTGATAAATTGAGGGATAGAGACACTAGGCAAACATGTCAAGGGTGGGACCACAGACTGATGGGATTGTCCTATTAAAAATCTATAATGTTAACACTTTGAGAAGTAGATACTTTGAGCCTCTTCAACTCTTGGATCATCTGGAAGGCCTAATCCAAGCCCTATGGTGTCCTTGTTGGCTACCAGGTTTGCACATATGGCTATGGTATTTGTTGTGAGGCTTGTGGCCTCACTATTAGTTGTAAGACAAAAGGGAGTGGTTGCATCATGGTTGTAGTTTGTGGTCCAAACAAGGAAAAATACATTTGTGCTAGTATTTGAGGCATAAATGGAACAAAGGGGCTATGTGGTCTATGAGTTTCTTGGGATCCCATGGTGGGTTCCACATGGATGGTTAGTAGATTTGTGGTGATGACAACCACTGCCGATGACTGCACAAATTGGGGCCATGTAGCAAGAAGCACTGATATGTTATAAGTTGTTGGCTATGTCATTGACTAGGTCTGATATGTGGCTATGACCAATGTGGAACCAATTATAGTAGGGTAGGAAGGGATGAAGAATGGTGGTACCTAGTGCATGGAGGAAACAATTTCATTAGAGAAAGGCATTGTGGCCTTTGGGAATGTTTGTTGGAATAACCCTCCCAAGATGTTTTCGAGCTTAGATTCTATCCTAAACTCATCCTCCTCTTCCTCTAGTTGCCCATCAGAGGTACCCTTTGGATTATCTTCATCAATCTTGATGAGAAGAGCTAATATGCTAGCATAAATATCATTGAGGAGTATCTAATCATAGGATAAGGAAATATACTATTTTCCATTGCAATGGATGAGCTCAAATTTCCTCTTGGATTCTACTTCTTCTCATGGGATTAGCATGCCAATCTAGATCTTGGTGTAAATGAAGTTGTAGTGGTCTTCATTTATCACTAAGAACCTAGGACTTTACCCGCTAAGTATCAAGGACTATCTACATTCCATCACAGCAAGATCTTTGGGATCATAGATCATCATGGCTTGTTGGCTACTAAAAATACATGGCTAACTAATAAAAATACATGGTTATAACATCAAAAAAAAGGCTTGAGATAAACTATAAATGGTAAAAACAAGAGTAAATCCCAACAAGTGGAATTCAAAAATGATTAAAAGAAGCAAAAATAGCTTAAAATGAAGTACTTACTATAAATAGTAAGTGGGGGGAAATGGGAGTTATATTCCCTTTACTAGAAATAAAATGCTGAGAAGGTTGACATCAAGTGTCACCCACACTAGCCTCCTAGCTACCTCTATGCTAGATATGATAGGGGGGAAAGAAGGGGGTGAGATGAAGGAATCTCACATCTTCCTATTCCAACGTTGATGAGGATGGGTGTTGAAAACCAAAGTGGAAAGTTGGTGTTTTCCACTAGAAACCAATTTTGGCAAGCTGCCACCTTTTTTTTTAAGTTAGGAAAGATGGGGGTTTAGCTGACCTTCAAAAGTTTGATAATTTTTGAAAGGGTTGAACCACCAATGCTGAAAAAATAAAAAAATTTGGTAGCAAAAAAAAGAGAGGAATGGTATTAATGCTAGCCTTGGATTTTTAAAATTCACAGCAAGTGTTGTAAAAAACTCAACACCCAACCACTTACAACTTCCACACTAAAGTTTCCATCACAAGGTAAAAAGGAGCAGCATTGGTCTCCAAAGTTTTCATTGCAAAAATCAGAAAAAAGAAACTTTCAAATGATAATGAGAAAGAAAAATTTTTCACAAAGAAATTGGATGAAGGCCCTTCTTCTAGCACCAAGAATCTATTACAACCAAAAAAATTGATCACTAGAAAATTGAAAGATTCAATGCAACAACCTCATCTTGATTCCCTAGGGCCACTAGAAAATGGAATTCAAGGTGCCCTAGATGGTCTAGCAAATTACCCAAGGACTTACAAAATGCAAAATAGAGGGTTGAGAAAATAAAATGCAAAAATTACAAATCTGGAAAATGGAAAGAAAATGTAGATTACACACAAAATGAAACCTTAAAACTTTATTAAAAAATAATAAAAAATGAGTTCTAAAAATGTGTACATGAAATCCCTATGAAAAAGCAAATGGGGATTCACTAGGGTAGGACTTTAGAGCCCGTTGAAGTCAATGTGATCTACTCCATGATCCAGGTGTTTAGCCACTCCTAATGATTTCGAACCTCCTCTACTAAAAATTGCAGATCTGCAACTTTGGTCACTACTAGGGGTGAAAAGAGTGGTGAATTTAGCTACCAAAATGCTTCATGCTAGGAGTTGGGGATCCTAGAAATGCAGCGTTGAAACCAAAAATCCACAAGTCTCAAGGGGGTAACAAAGGAAGTAATAGGCCTATAGGGGTTCCACGCTAGGAGGTTCCAAGAAGTTGCATTTTACAAGTGTTGTAAGAGCTCTTGGATGCCAAAAGTGATATAATTCTAAGAAATGCCAAATTGTGGAACCTAAAAAGGGTGTTGGGTCTTTAATTTTATAGGTTTTGAGCCATGATTTTTGCTGAAAATTGGCTGATAGATTGGCTGCAAATTTCTACCTCTTACAAGTGAGATGGATGCCCAAATTTGAAGGGTTACCATATATAGTAAGTGCTAAACCCCCATGGTCATTCTGTATACTATAAATAGTAATGGGAAACACCTTCTACATTGGAGAAAGATCTTTTATGCTAGGCCTGCTTTCATCCTTGCTAGAGTAGTTGGGTTAATCTTGAAGTCATTAGAGTGTTGAAATCTTGCTCATGTTGCACCCATGCTAAAGGCATGCAATTTCTACACTAGGGGTGAAGCCTTCACACTGGGGGAAAGTTTCCATGATGAGGGGGAAGCCCCCACACTATGCATGTAGTCTTCACACTGGGGGTAAAGTTTCCATGTTGAGGGGAAAAGCCTCCACTCCTCCATGCTAGCAGTAGGTGAGATTTACCCCCTATAGGTATTTCCAACGTAGAAAAGTGTATACCCTCCATAAAACCCATCAAATTGCCATTTTTAGCATCCCAAGAAGCATTGTTGACCTTCCCAAACCTAAATATAGACAATATGTGATTCTTTTCACTTGGGGAATGCAGCTTTGACCACTTATGAGCCATTTTTCAGCCCCCAAAAGTATGAAATATGTGAGACTGCCTCTTATGGGTTACAATCTTCACATTTACAATGAATTTTTGCCTCAAGTTTCATGTAGTGAAGACTACATGATGGACATCAGTTACAAGAAGCAAATTTTTGTGGTATTTTAGGTATGATGCTATCAAATTTTACCTTATACATGGTGAACCTTCACAAGGCTTGACAATTGCTCAAAAAAACATTGTATGTAAACAATCCAAATAGTATGTCATAGTAAGCAATAAAACATTATGTCAATAGTCCTACAATGGCGTATTATTAGTATTCTTAGGCAAAGCCAAAGCTAGAGCCTTGTAACCAAATGGTGTATTATTCTTTAATGAAATGGATTTCATCAGCTTTAATGGACTCTGAACCCCCATCCAAGCAAATCCTCCTTTACTCTCCCATAGGCACCTCTTGTGCACATCCCTCAAACTCATTCTTTATTTTTTTTAATAAAGTTTAAAATTTCAACTTTATTTGCAATTTTTATTTTGTTTTCAATTTTTCAAATGTATAATTTTTCTTACATTTTATTTTTACAACCTCATTTACCCTCCTTTAAGTCCTTGGGTGATCTACCAAACCATACAGGGCACCCTAAATTCCATTTTCTGAAGGCCCCAAGGATTCTGGGTTAAGGCTACTATGCTAAGAAATTTTCTAGCGATCAAATTTTCTGGTTGCAACACTACCTAGGATTTTGACCTCTTAGGTTAGCTAGTCGATGCATTTGGATGTTAGAGTCCATGGGTATCATTGAAATTTGGGTAGGCTTCAATGGGCCTAATCCCTTCTCAAATTCAATTGACTAGTATCCTTAGCCTTAGGAGTTGACTTCTACAAGGGTGACTTTGTATTACTTGGCTAGGAAGAGGTCAAGGCATTGGCCACTACAAGAGAACATTAGTCAACTTCAACTACAGTTTTAGTGGTGATGGGAGGGGCCACTGTAATAATAAAAGGTTCTCTAGGAGCCATCGCTAGTGATATCCTTATAAAAAATGGAGTTCTTGAACTCATAGAAGTCTATTCATTACAAGGAGGTACCTAAACCACAAATAATTCCCCAATAGTTTGAGGCTTTCCATCGACGTTAAAGGTGGCAATGATGAATGGATCATTATTAATGTTAAGAGGGTCTTTGTACACTTGCATGGATTGATTTTGAGGTCTAACAAGGTTAGATGCATCTAGAACCATCTCTCCACTATCTATCATCTTTTGTAAATCATCTTTTAGGGCCAAGAAAAAATTAGTATCATGGCCAAAAAGTTAATGGTAGTGATAAAATTTGTCTAACTTGAAGTATTTGAACATGACAGGGTCATCTTTCATGGCGATAATGAGATCCTTAGTACTCCCACATGAACAATTGTGCCTCTAATGAGCATTCTTAAATAGTTGCTTGTATTAGATACAACCATTTGTAAGCAACTGACTGAGGAGCTCTGATGATTTCATAGGTTGTTTGGTGTACTTAGACCTATCTTTCCATTTGAAATTAGCCTTTTGAGGATAATATGTGGAAGCACCAGATGTTAATGGCTAAGAAGCTATGGTAGGGGCCTTAGGTGTACCGTCCGAAATCATCGATCTCCGGTTGGAAGGAAACAGAGACTTAGAGATATCTGGACATGCACAGAAGACCCTATCTTCACTTGAGGGTAAGCTGAAATGAACGAAGGCAGAGTACCTTGAGTGGTCCACATGCGGATCAGGCAAGGATTTCCCCAAACGTACACCGAGGTGCTATACGCTAGGTTATATGTAAACAGCGTAACAGATGTAAAACTGACCGTAAACAGTGTAACTGATGTAAACGGAGTGTAAACAGTAAACATGCAACAATTAATGTAAAACTGTAACTAATTTTAGGAAGAAAATGTAGCAATATTATTGCAAAATGAGAGTTACAATGCACCAGTCTAACGCAGTTGTGACTTTGACACAAGGTGGATGAATAGCCCCGGTGGATGCAGGGATAACTGTGGGCTGGTTCAAACTGTAGGCATAGCATAGAGGCTGTATGCTCAGCGTACAGGGTTGAGGTCCAGCGTACAGGGTTCTCTGCTCTGGTTCTTAGCGTCTCCGTTTTTCTCTCTAGTTTGCTCAAAATTTCCAACCTCGATCTAATGAAAAATTGGGGTTTTTATACAGGTTTAATCGTTAGACTCGGGTTGGGTGACACCTGGCATGTTCATCGGGTGCAAAAGAATAAAATTTACAAGTGTACAACATGCTACCTCTACTGGGCATATACGCTGTATCTAGTGGGCATAGATTCTGGGCATATACGCTGGGCGTGCCGGGCATATACGTTGTGGATGCTGGGTGTATACACTGGGGGTATACGCTAGGCGTATACGCTGAGAATGTATACTTTGTCTACTGGGCATATACGCTATGTCTATTAGGCGTATACGCTGGGCGTATATACTGATGGTTGCTTTGTTCATGTGAATTGTTGCCTTGTACCAAATCTTGTTCTACAGTGCTGTTTCCATGCCATCTTCGGGGATTTCATGTCGGGCACATACACCAGTCGTACATGCTGGCCGTACATGTGAGGCATGTACGCTGGGTGTATACGCTGGGTGTATACGCTGAGAAATGTGAACTTGAGCATATACGCTGGGCATATACACTGAGAATGTAAACTTGAGCGTATACGCTGAGAATGTGAACTTGGGTGTATACGCTGGGCGTATACACTAAGAATGTATACTTAGTGAAAACTAAGTATCTTGATCTCCGAAGTTGCCATGTTTGATACTAGATTTCGCCGTGATCATCTGTGGGTCCCTCAAGTTTTTAGTCATGCTGAGGAATGTCATGACTTAGCCTGATTCTTGTCGGAGAAGTACTAAGCTCGAAATTTTGTGGTGTTTCATTGGCCCCTCTTTGTTGATGCTTGGAGGAATCGACCCGAGAAGCGTCGACAAAGAAGTGCAAAACACCACAAGCAACTCAACAGAGACCTTATCCTTTGCCACCTGACTAGGCATCATCGCACCATGTTTAGTAGTACATGGGATTGTGGGAAATAGAATTTGTATTTGATAGGGAAAGGGAAACTGTGGGGATTCGGGAGGAATCAAGGTTGTGCATAGTGAAGGGAATGTGCTGGTGTGTGTACGAGTCATGCTGATCCTTGTCAATAGTCATTGTTTAGCAAACTTGGAATCAAGACATGAGATGTGCATCCTTTGGAGAAACAAAACTCTTGGTTAGTGTCTGAGATGACTTATTGGCAAGACCAAAGCCACGTGATGATGTGTTGCATTCTTTGGAGGAACAAGGCCCTTGTTTAATGTTTTAGGGGGAGCCTGTTGGCAGAGAGCCAAAGCCATGCAACGGGATGTCACTTGATTGTTTTAGACATGAACATTTGCTTTCAAGACAACTATCATCCCGTCTTGTGTTTTATGCGGGAAGGGACAACATTTTTTTTCCTCATGCTCAAATGCCATGTTGTGGGTTGCAACCGCTTAAGAATGGTGCGATATGCAACGGTATGTTCGATGTTTCAAGTTGTACTAGATGTGTTCGGGATGTAACCGAGTATGAGTTATGGAAGGATAGGTGGGATATGAAATGGGGGATGTACTAGTGAATGGTTTGATTTAGTCTTGTCACATGCGGTGTAAACAATGTCTCACCTTGCTACTTATGATGAAGTGCATTCTTGTATGAACACCTCTGAGTGTCATCCTGCAAACACAAATCCAAGAAGACATGAAAACCATGAGTGAGTAAGTGAGCTTAGACTTAAATAGTTACTGATGAAACAAAGGCACCAGATGAGATTTCAGGAACGGTATATGGCTGGCAGCAATGTTGTTAGGATCGGCCGATGGCGAGCGATGCAGCAATTCTAATGAAGTTTGAATGCAGCCATAGATTGAAGAAGCATGGATGAACTTGCTAGTTTATAGTCTTAGCGGACTATCATGGGTTAGTTTTATGTCATAACCCATTGGACATTTCCCATTTAGCATCATGGCAGATGGTGCATTGCCAGTTTCTAGTCTTAGCGGACCGTGAAGAGGCAAACCAGTTTATAGTCTTAGCAGACTCTGGCAAGTGGGACTATGGCAGTTTACTATCGTACCAGACAGGTGCTAGTTTATTGTCATTGTGGACACTATGTGGTATCATTTTATCTTCATGATGCCAGGACCAGCTGTGGTATCAGTTTTAAGTCATGATTCCAGGACTGTTCTATGGTATCAGTTTATCGGCATGATTCCAGGATGAGCTGTGGTATCAGTTTATAGTCGTGATGCCAAGACTCGCACATACCTGACTATGTTTAGACATGGAACAGTTTCAAGAATGAGTGATTTGTCAGATTTGCGAGCTCATTTCCTTCCATATCAGTTAACTTGAACACTCCATTATCGTATGCTTTGGTGACCAAGTAGGGCCCTTCCCAATTGGCCGAGAATTTGTCCAGGTGTTCCTGAATGACTTTGAGTACAAGGTTGCCTTCTTTGATAGGGCACTTATGAATGTTGTGCTTATGGCATTTCCGTTGCTATTTTTGATACCATTCAATCTAATCGAGTGCACATATGCACTCCTCCTCCACCGAGTCCAGGTCAATGATGCGCAGGTCATTGTTTTGCCCTTTGTCGAGGAGTCCGAAAAGTATGATCCTTAAAGATGGTACCTGTAATTCTAGAGGTAAAACAACTTTTGAACCATAAACAAGACTATATGGTGTTTTACCTGTAGAAGTTCGATGCGTAGTACGATAGGCCCACAATGCGTATACCAGCTGTTCGTGCCATCTTTTCTTGCTTTGGATAAGCATCTTTTTAAGTATTGTAATGATGGTTTTGTTTGTGGCTTCTACTTGCCCATTTCTCTAAGGGTAGTAAGGGGATGAAAATGAGTTTTTGATCCCCAGACTTTCACAAAAAGTTTTGGTTTCGGCACTACTGAATTGTCGCCCGTTATCAGTGATGATGGTCATGGGGATGCCAAAATGAGTTACAATGTTCTCGAGAATGAAGTTGCATACATGTTTAGATGTGGTCTTTTGAAGGGGAACAACTTCTACCCACTTCCTGAAATATTCTGTTGTGGTTATGATGAAACTATGCCCTACAGAAGATGAGGGTGTTATTAGTCCGATAAGGTCCAACCCCCACTTTTGAAAGGGCCATGTGATTTGCACCGTATGCAACTCATTTGGTGGGACATGGATTAGATTACTATGTCTTTGACAGGTACTACATGTTTTAGCCTTGGAGAGATAGTCATACTCCATGTGTGGCCAATAATAGCCTGAGCATCTTATCTTTGTTACCATTGCCTTACATGCTATGTGTCCTCTGCATAGTCTATCATGTACTTACTCAACGATGGTTTGGGCATCAGTACTACTAACGCATGTTAGCAATATACCTTCGTAGGATCGATGACATAATCTATCCCCTACCAGTGCATATTGCTTAGAACGTTTTCGTACCACATCTTTTTGTGCATTTGTTAAGTGTTGCGGTGTTTCACCGCATAGAAGATACTCTTTTATGTCATCATACCATTCTATCACGTGTGTTGTACTAACAGATGCAATTCGCAATGTATCAAGAGTATCAATTATTGGTTTGGCACAACTGATTATGGAGCTTGGCAATGTATGGAACATGTCAAGCAATATGTTTAACACTAGGGTGGCTAGTGCGTCTGCAATGGTATTATCATTTCTAGAGACGTGTTGCACATCAATATTTTTGAATTGCCTCATTAAGTGTTTTGCCAAGTCACAGTATGGTTGTAAATGTTGCACTTTGCATGTATAAATATTTGTGACTTGGTTTAAAACCAGTTGTGATTCTCCCCTGACCACAAGTCATGTGATATCTGAAGCTAGTGTTGTCGTAAGACCTCTAAGGAGACCTTCATACTCTGCTATGTTGTTGGTATAGCGAAAGTTGAAATGATAAGCAAAGGGCCTGATCTCCCCAGAGGGATAGGTGATGACAGCGGCAGCACTTCCCCCTCGAGAGGTAGATGCTCCATCAAATTTTAAAATGGCATCATAGTCATTGGGTACTATGTCTATTGCACTTACATTTTCATCCAGGAATTCTGGCTCTATCGTTGCTTGATCATGCATTGGTGACGTGGTCATTTGATTCGCTATGGCTTGACCCTTAACTGATGATTGCGCTATGTAGTGTAGATCAAACTTGGCTATCATGGCTTTCCAACGGGCTATTCAACTTGTCTCGTAAATATTTCCTGTGATGGCTCTAAGCACATTATCCTTGCAGATTATGTTAACTTGGTTCTGGAAGAGGTAATGTCGCCATTTCTTTAGAGAAAAGACCAGGGCTAAACATGACCTCTCCACCTCATTATATTTCTTCTCGTGGGCAATTAATGCATGGCTTAAGTAATAGACAGGGACTTCGGTTCCATCATCTTATTTCTGGCAAAGCATGGACGCGATTGACGAATCCGAAGTGGCAAGGTAGATGTAAAACGGTTTATCATTTTGAGGTGGATAAACCATGGGTAATTGGACAAGTGCTATTTTAATATTGTCAAATGCTTCATGGCACTGTGGAGTCCATTCAAAATGGACGTTCTTGCGTAGCAGGTGGTTCATAGGTTTTAATTTGTCCGTTAGTTTTTCTATGAAACGCCTGATGAACTGTAATCTACCTTGTAGACCTCGAAGTTCAGTAAGTTTGCTAGGTGGTTTTAAGTTTGTTATGGCCTTAACTTTATCAGGGTCTACTAGTATCCCTACTTCTGAGGCTATGAATCTAAGAATTTTTCTTGTTTTAACTCCAAAGACACATTTCTTTGGGTTAAGTCTTAGATCATCCTTTAAACAATGTTTTAGCACTAAGTCAAGGTCTTGTACGTGTTGTTGTGATGTCTTTGATTTAACCATGATATCATCAACATAGTAATTGAGCAAGTGCAGCATGTAATTGCTAAAAATAAATGTCATCGCCCTTTGATATGTGGCCCCAGCATTCTTGAGACCGAAGGGCATCATTGTGTAACAAAAGGTTTCCCATGGTGTCATAAAGGTAGTCCAGAGCTGATGCTCCTGGTTAATGTGTATTTGGTTGTATCCTGAGAAGCCATCCATAAAAGATAATAGGGCGTGCCCAGTGGTCGAGTTAACAAGTTGATCGATGCTAGGCAGGGGAAAATCATCTTTTATGGTTGCAACATTGAGATCCCGGAAGTCAATGCATAAGCAAATACTTCCATTCTTTTTCGAGACAATGACCATGTTGGATACCCAATTGGCGTAATCGACAGCCCGAATGAAACCAGCCTGATGAAGCTTGGTGATCTCATTGCGAACTGCCAATGCCACCTCAGGTTTAACCTTTCATGCCTTTTGCTTCACTGGCCTCAAATTTGAATCAAGGATAATATTATGCTGGACGATTCGAGGATCCAACCCAGGCATATCAGTGTAAGACCAAGCGAATGCTTTTATGTTATTTCGAAGTACATCTTCTATGTCTTTGGCTAATTGAGGTTGCAATAGTGTACTCAATTTTAATATTTTGGTTTCACCATTAGGCATTATGATGGCGGTTTTAGTCAATGGGTCTTCGATGATGCTTTCAGCTTCTATGTCAAGGGGCTTTGTCATACCTTTGTAGTTCTCTAGTGTTTGTTGTGTTGAGGCTATGACTGTGCCGTCCATTGATAAACTTAAGTGGATGAGATTTATGTCGATGTCTCTCGTGATCTTTCCATACGGCCCATCGATGATTAACAGTGTGAATAAATGCTGACAATCCATCAGGCTTGCTCCTGCCAATAAACAAAGAGTAGAATGAGCTAATAGGTATTGTTTGATGTTCTCTGGCAACTTCAATCGTGTGTACGTGCATGATGGTGGTTTATCATCGCACTGGGACGCATGGCAGTTTAAGGTCTTACCAAGCTGTGGGTGGCAGTTTAAGGCCTTACTGGGCTATCATGGCAGTTTAGGGCCATACCGGGTCAGATGTGATAGTTTAAGGCCTTACTGGGCCGTCATGGCAACTTAAGGCCATACCAGGCTAGATGTGGCAGTTTAAGGCCTTACCGGGCCGAATTTTCACCGTAAAATTTGCACAGGAGAGTCTGCGCCAAAATGTTCAGTGTGGGCATCTGAAGTTGGCTTGCGATGGATTTTGGATATGGTAGTATTTACTTTCTTTCATATATTTTTTTATTTTGTATTTCAAACAATTTAAGAATAAAAGAAATAAATAAAGAAAAAGAAAAACAAAACAAAATGGAAGGCAGCAACGGTAGCGGCGGCGATGGCGCTATATATAGTGCAGGGGCATCATTTGGAGGCACCGTGAATCTTGAAGCGAGACTGAGTATGAGCGTAAACCTCAGCGTAAGCATAGACGACCAAACCCCAACATACACCTTCAACTCCGGCGTAAGCGTAAACTTCCAACTCCAGCGTAGAGGCTTAGCGTGAGCGTTGAAACACCGTGAAAATTACGAGTCGGCCTCAGGCAAAGATTCGCAATTCAAGCGCGCATCAGCTTTGTTCAAGGACAAGTTTACGCTCTACTGTGCATGGCAGCGTAATGAGCGTAGTAAGCTCCAAAATAGTCGAAGGCAGAGTCTAGAGAAGCACAACAGTTCGACATTTTTTATCGTGGCGTATGGATAACTTGTCTTTACGCTCGTTACGCGGTGGTGTGTACCATTGCGTATTACATCACTAAGGCTAGACATTATTTACACTTCGTTACGCGCAGCTACGTAGTGAGCGTAAATTAGACATTGTTTACGCTTCGCTACGCGCAGCTCCATAGTGAGCGTAAGTTTGACATTGTCTACGCCTCGTTATGCGCAGCTGTGTAGTGAGCGTAAGACAATTTTGAGCCTATTATTTTTTGTACCGGATTACGCTCATACACGCAACACAACGCGAATGAGTGTAATATAGCCTGAAAGCAATTGAAACACGGTCAACATGTACCTGCTCTTCACACACACAACACGCAAACGAGCGTGTTGTGCGTAGTCACAGTCTGACTTAAAATGGTCATGTCAACGGAACCTGAAATATCCGCGATCCACGTCATCAGGGTTGCACCTTTTTATGGGACCCCACAGCCTATAAATAGACCAGTTGACAAAGATACAAAAAAAAGAAAAAGGGGGGGCGGCAGAAAATCAAAAGGGCAAGAGCATTTTCTGAGCAACGAAGCACTTATCACCTTGAGCAGAGAAACAAAGAGCAACCTTTTGGCAACTGTCGACAGCACCATCCTTCAGCAAGAACAGAGCACAGTGCACTTGAGCCTTAGCAACAAGAGAGATCATTCCTTCGGGGAAGATACAACTTTCTCCATTAGCGATTGCTGCCCTGAGCAGAACCTACTCGAAGAAAAGAAGCAGAACAGGGATTGTGAGATTGTCTCGCCCAGTTTGCAGACTCTACCGGTCAAAAACCATTGATCGGCAGACCTCAGAGCTTGACCATCCTTGCATCCCAGCTTTGGCCTGCGAGGTAGATCGGACTTCTGTTTGGACAGTTTCCTTGTTGTTTTGTTCTCATTTTTTGCATCAAGTTATTGGGGGCCTCTCCCATTGTAACGTGACATACAAATCATACATTCTTTCAAAAATTGAAACTTAGATCTTTTGAAAATCACGCGTTTCTCTCCTGATTAGCATCTCTTCGGCGTGTTTGGCATTATCATCGTAGCGATCCATCCACGTCGTTTTCCTCCCATTTCACGATCCCTCCAATCAAATCGAAACAATGCAAAGATCCGTAATCTTCATCGTTTTACTGACCTGTAAGTCCCTGTCTGATCGACAAGACCGTGCAGGGTGCCACGGATTCGCTTTTTCCAGCATAGCCCTCACGCGGATCTGTGGTTAAAACTGTATACACGGAATCTCGGTCGGTATTTCCAGCTGCCGACGTTTTCTGTCATTACAGTTTTTTCTGGCGCTAGAAGGAGGGCCAGCAGGTTCCGATCCAAATATTTTGGGTAGCCCTGGTAGTGCTCTATACCCTAAACCATAAACGTAATACCTCTACGGAAGTTTATAGCCAATCGTGTGGTATAGATCGGTCGCACGGACGATTTCTTTGAAATCCAACAAGGCAGAAAGCCTATTTTGAGCTTTTGTTGCCAACCATTCCTTCGATCCGATTATCACTTATCATTGATCTTATTGCCCAATGGATTCTTTGTATACAACCACAACTGACATGGTCCTTACCAATCTGGGTGCCACATCTGTGAATCCTATTGTCACCCAACCAGCTCCGGGCGCAACAGAATCTCAGGGATCATTGCGTCGTTCATTGAGGCTTCAGAGAAAAGAGCCTATCTTCACGGCTATAACCCCTAAAGAATACAACTTCATATGCGTTAAGATCCAGGTGAAGCTGGCTCTAAGCCGAGCCAAGCTTGAAGCGAAACGGAACTTTGAGGTGCTCCACCGAGGGGGCTATGATTTTAAGCCAACAGCTTACGACATAATCCCCTTGACCGAACACCAACATGAACTTATTACACAGTTGGTCATGGCCAAAGGCCAGGCTTCACAAGCTGTGGTGGAGCCCCAGCATGGGGAGGAGGAAGAGGACGAATTTGCGGCCCAGTCAGAACATTCGTTCCATACTCTGGAACCTTCGTTCCATACCCTGAGCCCCCATACGTATGCAAATCCCCTCTTTCCTTTCAACGGAGAGGCCGCCTCTCTTAACACGGCCCCGACGGCACAGATGCACGTCCCTGTCCTTCCACAGGCTGCTGCGCCACTGTCTGGGCTACAAGTACAAATCCCTCACAATAACGTGGGGGCGGTTTCATCACCACACGTACTTAGCATCCCAGTGGTGGTCCCAGCAACCGTTGCGCCCCACTTCATTCCTCAGATACAACCCTACAACATATCTGCAACGCGCCCGGTGCAGACCTTGTCATTTTCGCCCCCTCCGACCCAATAGATTACCGCAGCCGTCCAACCAACTTACACCCAACAGCCTGCTACAGGTCAATGGGCCAACCCGGCGGTGCAACAGACCCAGTCTGTGGTGTACGGCGTGTAACCCCCGGTCGCACCAGCAACATATGTCCCATAGGGGGTACCGTAGTATTTACATCCTTATCTCACGCAACAGGTGGCAGCCAACCCCCCTACGCAAACCAGCAGGTGGTGGTCTTCACAGGCTCCCCCACCTGTCGGGATCCCTGCCCCGCCAGCAGCCAGTCGACCCAGCCCGTCCTTTCCATTTCCTGGCACCGCCATCCCGGTCCAACCTCCTGTGCCCTCCACACAAACACCTCTATTAACAGGCCTGGACCAAGCCTTTCAGCTGATCCAGACTCTAACTGAAGAGGTTCGACGCCTCAAGGCCGCTGGTTCTGACACCATCCAGATCATGGACTTTTACCAGGACGATCCGATCAGTTCAGCGGTTCCTATGCTATCGTTGCCGCCGGGGATGTCCCTACCTCATTTTACCAAGTACAATGGGGAGGGAGATCCCAACGCTTACCTTGTCACGTTTAGATCTGAGTCCTTGTTATTGCAACAGTGACCACACACTATCATCCGCGTCTTTGCGATGTCATTAACAGGGAAAGCTTTGGATTGGTACCGAGCCCTCCCACGCTCCTCCATCTCAACCTTGGAAGAGCTGCTGACCCAGTTTGTGACCCACTTCAAATACAATTTGAAGCCAGAAGTCACACTGGATCAGCTCATGGGGGTGAAACAAGACCCGCTCGAGCCCGTCCAAAAGTTTATACAGCGCTGGAACGCTACCTTGAACGAGATCCTTGAGCCGATCGCGGACTCACATATGCTGGCTATGTTCAAGGGAGCAGTCAATGACTTCATCAAGTCGAAGCTGTACTACCTTTCCCCCAGTAATTTACATCAGGCCTTCGCACAAGTTAGAAGCATCCAAGATGCTGCGGAGGCCAGCAAAGACCCGGCGTATGTCGCCTATAAGAATGCACATAACAAGAACAAAGACAAAGGGAAGGCAGCGACAACGACAGTAGCTGCAATGACTGAGAGTA